>OX451739.1:319579768-319604768 GCA_948472305.1 Vicia faba | reverse complement strand
CAACGTCAACAACAACAACATCAAATAAACAACAACAACAACAATAACAACGTTAAAAATAACAACAACAATAACGTCACATAAACAACAACAACAACGTCAAATAAACAACAACAACAACAACAATAAATACAACAACAACAACGTCAAATAACAACAACAACGTCAAATAAACAACAACAACAACAACAACGTCAAATAAACAACAACAACAACGTCAAATAAACAACAACAACAACATCAATAAATAACAACAACAACAACAACAACGCCAAATAAACAACAACAATTATAACAACAACAACAACGTGAAATAAACAACAGCAACAACAACGTCAACAACATTAACAACGTTAAATAAATAACAACAACAACAACAACGCCAAATAAACAACAACAACAACAACAACAACGTCAACAACACTAACAACGTCAAATAAACAACAATAACAACCACAACAACAACGTCAAATAAACAACAACAACAATAACGTCAAATAAACAACAGCAACAACAACGTTAAATAAACAACAACAATAACAACAACGTCAATTAAGCAACAACAACAACAACAACAAATACAACAACAACAACAACAACGTCAAATAAACAACAACAAAAACCACAACAACATCAACAACAACAAAAATGTCAAATAAACAACAACTACAACGCCAACGACAATAACTACGTCAAATAAACAACAACAACGTCAAATAAACAATATAAACAACAACAACGTCAACAACAACAACGTCAAATAAACAACAACGTCTAATAAACAACAACAACGTCAAATAAACAACAACAACAACAACAACGTCAAATAAACAACAACAATAACAACAACAACAACGTCAAATAAACAACAACAACAACGTCAACAACAACAACAACAATGTCGAATAAAAAACAACAACAACAACAACAACGTCAACAACAACAACAACAATGTCAAATAAACAACAACAACAACAACAACGTCAAATAAACAACAACAACGTCAACAACAACAACAACGTCAAATAAACAACAACGACAACAACAAGGTCAAATAATCAACAACGACAACAACAACGTCAAATAAACAACAACGTCAACTACAACAACAACGTCAAACAACAACTATGTCAACAACAACGTCAAACAACAACTATGTCAACAACAACAACAACAACGTCAAATAAACAACTATGTCAACAACAACAACAACGTGAAATAAACAACAACAACTATGTCAACAACAACAACAACATCAAATAAACAACAACTACAACAACAACGTCAACAAC
This sequence comes from Vicia faba, assembly GCA_948472305.1. Classification (NCBI taxonomy): domain Eukaryota; kingdom Viridiplantae; phylum Streptophyta; class Magnoliopsida; order Fabales; family Fabaceae; genus Vicia; species Vicia faba. The sequence goes on along the minus strand of OX451739.1, from coordinate 319,603,476 downwards.
AACAACAACGTCAAATAAACAACAACAACAACAACGTCAAATAAACAACAACAACACCGTCAAATAAACAACAACAACAACAACGTCAAATAAACAACAACAACAACAACGACAAATAAACAACAACAACAACATCAACAATAACAAAAACGTCAAATAAACAACAACAACAACGTCAACAACAACAACTACGTTAAATAAACAATAACAACAACGTCAAATAAACAACAACAAGAACAATGTCAATAACAACAACGTCAAATAAACAACAACAACAACAACGTCAAATAAAAAACAACAACAACAACGTCAAATAAACAACAACACCAACAACGTCAACAACAACAACAACAACAATGTCAAATAAACAACAACAATAACAACGTCAACAACAACAAAAACGTCAAATAAACAACAACAACGTCAACAACAACAACAACGTCAAATAAACAACAAGAACTATGTCAAATAAACAATAACAACAACAACAACAACAACGCCAACAACAACAACGTCAAATAAACAACAACAACAACATCAAATAAACAACAGCAACAACGTCAAATAAACAACAACAACAACAACGTCAAATAAACAACAACAACAACAACAACGTCAACAACAACAACAACAACAATGTCAAATAAACAACAACAACAACAACACCGTCAACAACAACAACAATGTCAAATAAACATCAACAACAACAACGTCAAATAAACAACAACGTCAACAACAACAACAACAACAACAACGTCAAATAAACAACAACAACAACACCGCCAAATAAACAACAACAACAACGTCAAATAAACAACAACAACAACAACGTCAAATAAACAACAACAACAACAACAACAACAACGTCAAATAAACAACAACAACAACAACAACGTCAAATAAACAACAACAATAACAACAACGTCAACAACAACAACGTCAACTAAACAACAACAACAACAACGTCAAATAAACAACAACCACAACAACGTCAAATAAACAACAACAACAACAACAACGTCAAATAAACAAGAAAAACAACAACAACAATGTCAACAACATTAACAACGTCAAATAAACAACAACAACACCAACGTTAAATAAACAACAACAACAACAACGTCAAATAAACAACAAAAACAAAGACAACAACAACAACAACAATAACAACATTAAAAATAACAACAACAATAACGTCAAATAAACAACAACAACAACAACAACCTCAAATAAACAACAACGACAACAACAACAACAACAAATACAACAACAACAACGTCAAATAACAACAACAACGTCAAATAAACAACAACAACAACAACATCAAATAAACATTAACAACAACGCCAAATAAACAACAACAACAACAACAACATTAACAACAACAAAAACGTCAAATAAACAACTACGTCAACAACAACAAAAATGTCAAATAAACAACAACAACAACAACAACAACAACGTCAAATAAACAACAACAACAACAACAACAACGTCAAATAAACAACAAAAACAATGACAAAAAAACGTCAAATAAACAACAACAACAACAACAACAACGTCAAATAAACAACAACAACAACGTCAAATAAACAACAACAACAACAACGTCAAATAAACAACAACAACAACAACAATAACAACAACAACAGCGTCAAATAAACAACAACAACAACAACGTCAAATAAATAACAACAACAACGTCAAATAAACAAAAACAAAAACAACAACTACATCAACAACAACAAAAATGTCAAATAAACAACAACAACAACGTCAACAACAACAACTACGTCAAATAAACAACAACAACAACGTCAAATAAACAATAACAACAACAACAACGTCAGCAACAACAACGTCAAATAAACAACAACAACAACAACGTCAAATAAACAACAACAACAACAACAACAACAACGTCAACAACAACAACAATGTCAAATAAACAACAACAATAGCAACAACGTCAACAACAACAACAATGTCAAATAAACAACAACAACGATGTCAAATAAACAACAACAACAACAACAATGTCAACAACAACAACAACGTCAAATAAACAACTATGTCAACAACAACGACAAAGTCAAATAAAAAAACAACAACAATAACATCAACAACAACTACGTCAAATAAACAACAACAACAACAACAACGTCAAATAAACACCAACAAGAACACCGTCAAATAAACAACAACAACAACAACATCAAATAATCAACAACAACAACAACAACGTCAAATAAACAACAACAACAACAACGTCAAATAAACAACAACAACAACAACAATGTCAAATAAACAACAACAACAACAACAATAACAACAACAACAGCGTCAAATAAACAACAACAACAACGTCAAATAAACAACAACAACAACGTCAAATAAACAAAAACAAAAACAACAACTACATCAACAACAATAAAACGTCAAATAAATAACAACAACAACGTCAACAACAACAACTACGTCAAATAAACAACAACAACAACGTCAACTAAACAATAACAACAACAACAATGTCAACAACAACAACGTCAAATAAACAACAACAACAACAACGTCAAATAAACAACAACAACAACGTCAAATAAACAACAACAACAACAACAACGTCAACAACAACAACGTCAAATAAACAAGAACAACAACAACGTCAAATAAACAACAACAACAACGACAAATAAACAACAACAACAACAACGTCAAATAAACAATAACAACAACAACGTCAAATAAACAACAACAACAACAACGTCAACAACAACAATGTCAAATAAACAACAAAAACAAAGACAACAACAACGTCAAATAAACAACAACAACAACGTCAAATAAACAACAACAACAACAACAACATCAAATAAACAACAACCACAACAACAACGTCAAATAAACAACAACAACAACAACGTCAAACAAACAATAAAAACAACAACAACAATGTCACCAACATTAAAAACGTCAAATAAATAACAACAATAACAACGTCAAATAATCAACAACAACAACAACGTCAACAACAACAACATCAAATAAACAACAACAACAACAATAACAACGTTAAAAATAACAACAACAATAACGTCACATAAACAACAACAACAACGTCAAATAAACAACAACAACAACAACAATAAATACAACAACAACAACGTCAAATAACAACAACAACGTCAAATAAACAACAACAACAACAACAACGTCAAATAAACAACAACAACAACGTCAAATAAACAACAACAACAACATCAATAAATAACAACAACAACAACAACAACGCCAAATAAACAACAACAACAACAACAACAACAATTATAACAACAACAACAACGTGAAATAAACAACAGCAACAACAACGTCAACAACATTAACAACGTTAAATAAATAACAACAACAACAACAACGCCAAATAAACAACAACAACAACAACAACAACGTCAACAACACTAACAACGTCAAATAAACAACAATAACAACCACAACAACAACGTCAAATAAACAACAACAACAATAACGTCAAATAAACAACAGCAACAACAACGTCAAATAAACAACAACAATAACAACAACGTCAATTAAGCAACAACAACAACAACAACAAATACAACAACAACAACAACAACGTCAAATAAACAACAACAAAAACCACAACAACATCAACAACAACAAAAATGTCAAATAAACAACAACTACAACGCCAACGACAATAACTACGTCAAATAAACAACAACAACGTCAAATAAACAATATAAACAACAACAACGTCAACAACAACAACGTCAAATAAACAACAACGTCTAATAAACAACAACAACGTCAAATAAACAACAACAACAACAACAACGTCAAATAAACAACAACAATAACAACAACAACAACGTCAAATAAACAACAACAACAACGTCAACAACAACAACAACAATGTCGAATAAAAAACAACAACAACAACAACAACGTCAACAACAACAACAACAATGTCAAATAAACAACAACAACAACAACAACAACGTCAAATAAACAACAACAACGTCAACAACAACAACAACGTCAAATAAACAACAACGACAACAACAAGGTCAAATAATCAACAACGACAACAACAACGTCAAATAAACAACAACGTCAACTACAACAACAACGTCAAACAACAACTATGTCAACAACAACGTCAAACAACAACTATGTCAACAACAACAACAACAACGTCAAATAAACAACTATGTCAACAACAACAACAACGTGAAATAAACAACAACAACTATGTCAACAACAACAACAACATCAAATAAACAACAACTACAACAACAACGTCAACAACAACAACAACGTCAAATAAACAACAACAACAACAACGTCAAATAAACAACAACAACACCGTCAAATAAACAACAACAACAACAACGTCAAATAAACAACAACAACAACAACGACAAATAAACAACAACAACAACATCAACAACAACAAAAACGTCAAATAAACAACAACAACAACGTCAACAACAACAACTACGTTAAATAAACAATAACAACAACGTCAAATAAACAACAACAAGAACAATGTCAATAACAACAACGTCAAATAAACAACAACAACAACAACGTCAAATAAAAAACAACAACAACAACGTCAAATAAACAACAACACCAACAACGTCAACAACAACAACAACAACAATGTCAAATAAACAACAACAATAACAACGTCAACAACAACAAAAACGTCAAATAAACAACAACAACGTCAACAACAACAACAACGTCAAATAAACAACAAGAACTATGTCAAATAAACAATAACAACAACAACAACAACAACAACGCCAACAACAACAACGTCAAATAAACAACAACAACAACATCAAATAAACAACAGCAACAACGTCAAATAAACAACAACAACAACAACGTCAAATAAACAACAACAACAACGTCAACAACAACAACAACAACAATGTCAAATAAACAACAACAACAACAACACCGTCAACAACAACAACAATGTCAAATAAACATCAACAACAACAACGTCAAATAAACAACAACGTCAACAACAACAACAACAACAACGTCAAATAAACAACAACAACAACACCGCCAAATAAACAACAACAACAACGTCAAATAAACAACAACAACAACAATGTCAAATAAACAACAACAACAACAACAACAACAACGTCAAATAAACAACAACAACAACAACAACGTCAAATAAACAACAACAATAACAACAACGTCAACAACAACAACGTCAACTAAACAACAACAACAACAACGTCAAATAAACAACAACCACAACAACGTCAAATAAACAACAACAACAACAACAACGTCAAATAAACAAGAAAAACAACAACAACAATGTCAACAACATTAACAACGTCAAATAAACAACAACAACACCAACGTTAAATAAACAACAACAACAACAACGTCAAATAAACAACAAAAACAAAGACAACAACAACAACAACAATAACAACATTAAAAATAACAACAACAATAACGTCAAATAAACAACAACAACAACAACAACCTCAAATAAACAACAACGACAACAACAACAACAACAAATACAACAACAACAACGTCAAATAACAACAACAACGTCAAATAAACAACAACAACAACAACATCAAATAAACATTAACAACAACGCCAAATAAACAACAACAACAACAACAACATTAACAACAACAAAAACGTCAAATAAACAACTACGTCAACAACAACAAAAACGTCAAATAAACAACAACAACAACAACAACAACAACGTCAAATAAACAACAACAACAACAACAACAACGTCAAATAAACAACAAAAACAATGACAAAAAAACGTCAAATAAACAACAACAACAACAACAACAACGTCAAATAAACAACAACAACAACGTCAAATAAACAACAACAACAACAACGTCAAATAAACAACACAACAACAACGTCAAATAAACAACAACAACAACAACGTCAAACAAACAATAAAAACAACAACAACAATGTCACCAACATTAAAAACGTCAAATAAATAACAACAATAACAACGTCAAATAATCAACAACAACAACAACGTCAACAACAACAACATCAAATAAACAACAACAACAACAATAACAACGTTAAAAATAACAACAACAATAACGTCACATAAACAACAACAACAACGTCAAATAAACAACAACAACAACAACAATAAATACAACAACAACAACGTCAAATAAACAACAACAACAACAACAACGTCAAATAAACAACAACAACAACGTCAAATAAACAACAACAACAACATCAATAAATAACAACAACAACAACAACAACGCCAAATAAACAACAACAACAACAACAACAACAATTATAACAACAACAACAACGTGAAATAAACAACAGCAACAACAACGTCAACAACATTAACAACGTTAAATAAATAACAACAACAACAACAACGCCAAATAAACAACAACAACAACAACAACGTCAACAACACTAACAACGTCAAATAAACAACAATAACAACCACAACAACAACGTCAAATAAACAACAACAACAATAACGTCAAATAAACAACAGCAACAACAACGTCAAATAAACAACAACAATAACAACAACGTCAATTAAGCAACAACAACAACAACAACAAATACAACAACAACAACAACAACGTCAAATAAACAACAACAAAAACCACAACAACATCAACAACAACAAAAATGTCAAATAAACAACAACTACAACGCCAACGACAATAACTACGTCAAATAAACAACAACAACGTCAAATAAACAATATAAACAACAACAACGTCAACAACAACAACGTCAAATAAACAACAACGTCTAATAAACAACAACAACGTCAAATAAACAACAACAACAACAACAACGTCAAATAAACAACAACAATAACAACAACAACAACGTCAAATAAACAACAACAACAACGTCAACAACAACAACAACAATGTCGAATAAAAAACAACAACAACAACAACAACGTCAACAACAACAACAACAATGTCAAATAAACAACAACAACAACAACAACAACGTCAAATAAACAACAACAACGTCAACAACAACAACAACGTCAAATAAACAACAACGACAACAACAAGGTCAAATAATCAACAACGACAACAACAACGTCAAATAAACAACAACGTCAACTACAACAACAACGTCAAACAACAACTATGTCAACAACAACGTCAAACAACAACTATGTCAACAACAACAACAACAACGTCAAATAAACAACTATGTCAACAACAACAACAACGTGAAATAAACAACAACAACTATGTCAACAACAACAACAACATCAAATAAACAACAACTACAACAACAACGTCAACAACAACAACAACGTCAAATAAACAACAACAACAACAACGTCAAATAAACAACAACAACACCGTCAAATAAACAACAACAACAACAACGTCAAATAAACAACAACAACAACAACGACAAATAAACAACAACAACAACATCAACAACAACAAAAACGTCAAATAAACAACAACAACAACGTCAACAACAACAACTACGTTAAATAAACAATAACAACAACGTCAAATAAACAACAACAAGAACAATGTCAATAACAACAACGTCAAATAAACAACAACAACAACAACGTCAAATAAAAAACAACAACAACAACGTCAAATAAACAACAACACCAACAACGTCAACAACAACAACAACAACAATGTCAAATAAACAACAACAATAACAACGTCAACAACAACAAAAACGTCAAATAAACAACAACAACGTCAACAACAACAACAACGTCAAATAAACAACAAGAACTATGTCAAATAAACAATAACAACAACAACAACAACAACAACGCCAACAACAACAACGTCAAATAAACAACAACAACAACATCAAATAAACAACAGCAACAACGTCAAATAAACAACAACAACAACAACGTCAAATAAACAACAACAACAACGTCAACAACAACAACAACAACAATGTCAAATAAACAACAACAACAACAACACCGTCAACAACAACAACAATGTCAAATAAACATCAACAACAACAACGTCAAATAAACAACAACGTCAACAACAACAACAACAACAACGTCAAATAAACAACAACAACAACACCGCCAAATAAACAACAACAACAACGTCAAATAAACAACAACAACAACAATGTCAAATAAACAACAACAACAACAACAACAACAACGTCAAATAAACAACAACAACAACAACAACGTCAAATAAACAACAACAATAACAACAACGTCAACAACAACAACGTCAACTAAACAACAACAACAACAACGTCAAATAAACAACAACCACAACAACGTCAAATAAACAACAACAACAACAACAACGTCAAATAAACAAGAAAAACAACAACAACAATGTCAACAACATTAACAACGTCAAATAAACAACAACAACACCAACGTTAAATAAACAACAACAACAACAACGTCAAATAAACAACAAAAACAAAGACAACAACAACAACAACAATAACAACATTAAAAATAACAACAACAATAACGTCAAATAAACAACAACAACAACAACAACCTCAAATAAACAACAACGACAACAACAACAACAACAAATACAACAACAACAACGTCAAATAACAACAACAACGTCAAATAAACAACAACAACAACAACATCAAATAAACATTAACAACAACGCCAAATAAACAACAACAACAACAACAACATTAACAACAACAAAAACGTCAAATAAACAACTACGTCAACAACAACAAAAACGTCAAATAAACAACAACAACAACAACAACAACAACGTCAAATAAACAACAACAACAACAACAACAACGTCAAATAAACAACAAAAACAATGACAAAAAAACGTCAAATAAACAACAACAACAACAACAACAACGTCAAATAAACAACAACAACAACGTCAAATAAACAACAACAACAACAACGTCAAATAAACAACAACAACAACAACAATAACAACAACAACAGCGTCAAATAAACAACAACAACAACAACGTCAAATATATAACAACAACAACGTCAAATAAACAAAAACAAAAACAACAACTACATCAACAACAACAAAAATGTCAAATAAACAACAACAACAATGTCAACAACAACAACTACGTCAAATAAACAACAACAACAACGTCAAATAAACAATAACAACAACAACAACGTCAGCAACAACAACGTCAAATAAACAACAACAACAACAACGTCAAATAAACAACAACAACAACGTCAAATAAACAAAAACAACAACAACGTCAAATAAACAACAACAACAACAACGTCAAATAAACAGCAACAACAACAACAACGTCAACAACAACAACGTCAAATAAACAACAAAAACAAAGATAACAACAACGTCAAATAAACAACAACAACAACCTCAAATAAACAACAACAACAACAACAATAACGTCAAATAAACAACAACAACAACAACAACGTCAAATAAACAACAAAAACAATGACAAAAAAACGTCAAATAAACAACAACAACAACAACAACGTCAAATAAACAACAACAACAACGTCAAATAAACAACAACAACAACAACAATAACAACAACAACAGCGTCAAATAAACAACAACAACAACAACGTCAAATAAATAACAACAACAACGTCAAATAAACAAAAACAAAAACAACAACTACATCAACAACAACAAAAATGTCAAATAAACAACAACAACAACGTCAACAACAACAACTATGTCAAATAAACAACAACAACAACGTCAAATAAACAATAACAACAACAACAACGTCAACAACAACAACGTCAAATAAACAACAAGAACAACAACAATGTCAAATAAACAACAACAACAACGTCAAATAAACAACAACAACAACAACGTCAAATAAACAACAACAACAACAACAACGTCAAATAAACAACAACAACAACAACGTCAACAACAACAACGTCAAATAAACAACAAAAACAAAGATAACAACAACGTCAAATAAACAACAACAACAACGTTAACTAAACAACAAGAACAACAACAACATCAAATAAACAACAACCACAACAACAACGTCAAATAAACAACAACAACAACAACAACAAAGTCAAATAAACAACAAAAACAACAACAACAATGTCACCAACATTAACAACGTTAAATAAATAACAACAATAACAACGTCTAATAAACAACAACAACAACAACAACAACAACGTCAACAACAACAAGAACATCAAATAAACAATAACAACAACAATAACAACGTTAAAAATAACAACAACAATAACGTCACATAAACAACAACAACAACAACGTCAAATAAACAACAACAACAACAACAAATACAACAACAACAACGTCAAATAACAACAACAACGTCAAATAAACAACAACAACAACAACAACGTCAAATAAACAACAACAACAACAACGTCAAATAAACAACAACAACGTCAAATAAATAACAACAACAACAACAACGCCAAATAAACAACAACAACAACAACTATAACAACAACAACAACGTGAAATAAACAACAACAACAACAACGTCAAATAAACAACAACAACAACAACAACGCTAAATAAACAACAACAACAACAACAACAACAACAACGTCAGCAACAACAACGTCAAATAAACAACAACAACAACAACAACGTCAAATAAACAACAACAACAACGTCAAATAAACAACAACAACAACAACGTCAAATAAACAACAACAACAACAACGTCAAATAAACAACAACAACAACAACGTCAACAACAACAACGTCAAATAAACAACAAAAACAAAGATAACAACAACGTCAAATAAACAACAACAACAACCTCAAATAAACAACAACAACAACAACAACGTCAAATAAACAACAACAACAACAACAACAACGTCAAATAAACAACAAAAACAATGACAAAAAAACGTCAAATAAACAACAACAACAACAACAACGTCAAATAAACAACAACAACAACGTCAAATAAACAACAACAACAACAACAATAACAACAACAACAGCGTCAAATAAACAACAACAACAACAACAACGTCAAATAAATAACAACAACAACGTCAAATAAATAAAAACAAAAACAACAACTACATCAACAACAACAAAAATGTCAAATAAACAACAACAACAACGTCAACAACAACAACTACGTCAAATAAACAACAACAACAACGTCAAATAAACAATAACAACAACAACAACGTCAACAACAACAACGTCAAATAAACAACAACAACAACAACAATGTCAAAGAAACAACAACAACAACAACGTCAAATAAACAACAACAACAACAACAACAACAACAACAATGTCAAATAAACAACAAAAACAACGTGTCAAATAAACAACAATAAACAACAACAACAACAACAACAACAATGTCAAATAAACAACAACAACAACGTCAAATAAACAACAACAACAACAACGTCAAATAAACAACAACAACAACAACGTCAACAACAACAACGTCAAATAAACAACAAAAACAAAGATAACAACAACGTCAAATAAACAACAACAACAACGTCAACTAAATAACAAGAACAACAACAACATCAAATAAACAACAACCACAACAACAACGTCAAATAAACAACAACAACAACAACAAAAAAGTCAAATAAATAACAAAAACAACAACAACAATGTCACCAACATTAACAACGTTAAATAAATAACAACAATAACAACGTCTAATAAACAACAACAACAACAACAACGTTAACAACAACAAGAACATCAAATAAACAATAACAACAACAATAACAACGTTAAAAATAACAACAACAATAACGTCACATAAACAACAACAACAACGTCAAATAAACAACAATAACAACAACAACAAATACAACAACAACGTCAAATAACAACAACAACGTCAAATAAACAACAACAACAACAACGTCAAATAAACAACAACAACAACAACAACGTCAAATAAACAACAACAACGTCAAATAAATAACAACAACAACAACGCCAAATAAACAACAACAACAACAACTATAACAACAACAACGTGAAATAAACAACAACAACAACAACGTCAAATAAACAACAACAACAACAACAACGCTAAATAAACAACAACAACAACAACAACAACAACAACAACGTCAACAACACTAACAACGTCAAATAAACAACAACAACAATAACCACAACAACAACGTCAAATAAACAACAACAACAATAACGTCAAATAAACAACAGCAACAACAACGTCAAATAAACAACAACAATAACAACAACGTCAATTAAGCAACAACAACAACAACAAATACAACAACAACAACAACGTCAAATAAACAATAACAAAAACAACAATAACATCAACAACAACAAAAACGTCAAATAAACAACAACTACAACGTCAACAACAATAACTACGTCAAATAAACAACAACAACGTCAAATAAACAATAAAAACAACAACAACGTCAACAACAACAACGTTAAATAAACAACAACGTCTAATAAACAACAACAACGTCAAATAAACAACAACAATAACAACAACAACAACGTCAAATAAACAACAACAACAACGTCAACAACAACAAAAACAATGTCAAATAAACAACAACAACAACAACACCGTCAACAACAACAACAACAATGTCAAATAAACAACAACAACAACAACAACAACGTCAACAACAACAACGTCAAATAAACAACAACGACAACAACAATGTCAAATAAACAACAAGGTCAACAACAACAACAACGTCAAACAAAAACTATGTCAACAACAACAACAACGTCAAACAACAACTATGTCAACAACAACAACAACGTCAAATAAACAACAACAACAACGTCAATGTCAAATAAACAACAACAACAACAACACCGTCAAATAAACAACAACAACAACAACGTCAACAACAATAACAACGTCAAATAAACAACAACGTCAACAACAACAACAACGTGAAATAAACAACAACAACTATGTCAACAACAACAACAACAACATCAAATAAACAACAACAACAACAACGTCAACAACAACAACAATGTCAAATAAACAACAACAACAACAGACACAACGTCAACAATAACAACAATGTCAAATAAACAACAATGATGTCAAATAAATAACAACGATGTCAAATAAACAACAACAACAACAACAATGTCAACAACAACAACAACGTCAAATAAACAACAACAACGTCAAATAAACAACTATGTCAACAACAACGACAACGTCAAATAAACAACAACAACAACAACATCAACAACAACTACGTCAAATAAACAACAACAACAACAACGTCAAATAAACAACAACAACAACACCGTCAAATAAACAACAACAACAACAACGTCAAATAAACAACAACAGCAACAACGTCAACAACAACAACAACATCAAATAAACAACAACAACAACAACAACGTCAAATAAACTACAACAACAACAACAACGTCAAATAAACAACAAAAACAATGACAAAAAAAAACATCAAATAAAAAACAACAACAACAACAACGTCAAATAAACAACAACAATAACAACAACGTCAACAACAACAACGTCAACTAAACAACAACAACAACAACGTCAAATAAACAACAACCACAACAACGTCAAATAAACAACAACAACAACAACAACGTCAAATAAACAAGAAAAACAACAACAACAATGTCAACAACATTAACAACGTCAAATAAACAACAACAACACCAACGTTAAATAAACAACAACAACAACGTCAAATAAACAACAAAAACAAAGACAACAACAACAACAACAATAACAACATTAAAAATAACAACAACAATAACGTCAAATAAACAACAACAACAACAACAACCTCAAATAAACAACAACGACAACAACAACAACAACAAATACAACAACAACAACGTCAAATAACAACAACAACGTCAAATAAACAACAACAACAACAACATCAAATAAACATTAACAACAACGCCAAATAAACAACAACAACAACAACAACATTAACAACAACAAAAACGTCAAATAAACAACTACGTCAACAACAACAAAAACGTCAAATAAACAACAACAACAACAACAACAACAACGTCAAATAAACAACAACAACAACAACAACAACGTCAAATAAACAACAAAAACAATGACAAAAAAACGTCAAATAAACAACAACAACAACAACAACAACGTCAAATAAACAACAACAACAACGTCAAATAAACAACAACAACAACAACGTCAAATAAACAACAACAACAACAACAATAACAACAACAACAGCGTCAAATAAACAACAACAACAACAACGTCAAATAAATAACAACAACAACGTCAAATAAACAAAAACAAAAACAACAACTACATCAACAACAACAAAAATGTCAAATAAACAACAACAACAACGTCAACAACAACAACTACGTCAAATAAACAACAACAACAACGTCAAATAAACAATAACAACAACAACAACGTCAGCAACAACAACGTCAAATAAACAACAACAACAACAACGTCAAATAAACAACAACAACAACGTCAAATAAACAAAAACAACAACAACGTCAAATAAACAACAACAACAACAACGTCAAATAAACAGCAACAACAACAACAACGTCAACAACAACAACGTCAAATAAACAACAAAAACAAAGATAACAACAACGTCAAATAAACAACAACAACAACCTCAAATAAACAACAACAACAACAACAATAACGTCAAATAAACAACAACAACAACAACAACAACGTCAAATAAACAACAAAAACAATGACAAAAAAACGTCAAATAAACAACAACAACAACAACAACGTCAAATAAACAACAACAACAACGTCAAATAAACAACAACAACAACAACAATAACAACAACAACAGCGTCAAATAAACAACAACAACAACAACGTCAAATAAATAACAACAACAACGTCAAATAAACAAAAACAAAAACAACAACTACATCAACAACAACAAAAATGTCAAATAAACAACAACAACAACGTCAACAACAACAACTATGTCAAATAAACAACAACAACAACGTCAAATAAACAATAACAACAACAACAACGTCAACAACAACAACGTCAAATAAACAACAAGAACAACAACAATGTCAAATAAACAACAACAACAACGTCAAATAAACAACAACAACAACAACGTCAAATAAACAACAACAACAACAACAACGTCAAATAAACAACAACAACAACAACGTCAACAACAACAACGTCAAATAAACAACAAAAACAAAGATAACAACAACGTCAAATAAACAACAACAACAACGTTAACTAAAAAACAAGAACAACAACAACATCAAATAAACAACAACCACAACAACAACGTCAAATAAACAACAACAACAACAACAACAAAGTCAAATAAACAACAAAAACAACAACAACAATGTCACCAACATTAACAACGTTAAATAAATAACAACAATAACAACGTCTAATAAACAACAACAACAACAACAACAATAACGTCAACAACAACAAGAACATCAAATAAACAATAACAACAACAATAACAACGTTAAAAATAACAACAACAATAACGTCACATAAACAACAACAACAACGTCAAATAAACAACAACAACAACAACAACAAATACAACAACAACAACGTCAAATAACAACAACAACGTCAAATAAACAACAACAACAACAACAACGTCAAATAAACAACAACAACAACAACGTCAAATAAACAACAACAACGTCAAATAAATAACAACAACAACAACAACGCCAAATAAACAACAACAACAACAACTATAACAACAACAACAACGTGAAATAAACAACAACAACAACAACGTCAAATAAACAACAACAACAACAACAACGCTAAATAAACAACAACAACAACAACAACAACGTCAACAACACTAACAACGTCAAATAAACAACAACAACAATAACCACAACAACAACGTCAAATAAACAACAACAACAATAACGTCAAATAAACAACAGCAACAACAACGTCAAATAAACAACAACAACAACAACAACGTCAAATAAACAACAACAACAACGTCAAATAAACAATAACAACAACAACAACGTCAGCAACAACAACGTCAAATAAACAACAACAACAACAACAACGTCAAATAAACAACAACAACAACGTCAAATAAACAACAACAACAACAACGTCAAATAAACAACAACAACAACAACGTCAAATAAACAACAACAACAACAACGTCAACAACAACAACGTCAAATAAACAACAAAAACAAAGATAACAACAACGTCAAATAAACAACAACAACAACCTCAAATAAACAACAACAACAACAACAACGTCAAATAAACAACAACAACAACAACAACGTCAAATAAACAACAAAAACAATGACAAAAAAACGTCAAATAAACAACAACAACAACAACAACGTCAAATAAACAACAACAACAACGTCAAATAAACAACAACAACAACAACAATAACAACAACAACAGCGTCAAATAAACAACAACAACAACAACAACGTCAAATAAATAAAAACAAAAACAACAACTACATCAACAACAACAAAAATGTCAAATAAACAACAGCAACAACGTCAACAACAACAACTACGTCAAATAAACAACAACAACAACGTCAAATAAACAATAACAACAACAACAACGTCAACAACAACAACGTCAAATAAACAACAACAACAACAACAATGTCAAAGAAACAACAACAACAACAACGTCAAATAAACAACAACAACAACAACAACAACAACAACAACAACAACAACAACAATGTCAAATAAACAACAAAAACAACGTGTCAAATAAACAACAATAAACAACAACAACAACAACAACAATGTCAAATAAACAACAACAACAACGTCAAATAAACAACAACAACAACAACGTCAAATAAACAACAACAACAACAACGTCAACAACAACAACGTCAAATAAACAACAAAAACAAAGATAACAACAACGTCAAATAAACAACAACAACAACGTCAACTAAATAACAAGAACAACAACAACATCAAATAAACAACAACCACAACAACAACGTCAAATAAACAACAACAACAACAACAAAAAAGTCAAATAAATAACAAAAACAACAACAACAATGTCACCAACATTAACAACGTTAAATAAATAACAACAATAACAACGTCTAATAAACAACAACAACAACAACAACAACGTCAACAACAACAAGAACATCAAATAAACAATAACAACAACAATAACAACGTTAAAAATAACAACAACAATAACGTCACATAAACAACAACAACAACGTCAAATAAACAACAATAACAACAACAACAAATACAACAACAACAACGTCAAATAACAACAACAACGTCAAATAAACAACAACAACAACAACGTCAAATAAACAACAACAACAACAACGTCAAATAAACAACAACAACGTCAAATAAATAACAACAACAACAACAACGCCAAATAAACAACAACAACAACAACTATAACAACAACAACAACGTGAAATAAACAACAACAACAACAACGCTAAATAAACAACAACAACAACAACAACAACAACAACAACGTCAACAACACTAACAACGTCAAATAAACAACAACAACAATAACCACAACAACAACGTCAAATAAACAACAACAACAATAACGTCAAATAAACAACAGCAACAACAACGTCAAATAAACAACAACAATAACAACAACGTCAATTAAGCAACAACAACAACAACAAATACAACAACAACAACAACGTCAAATAAACAATAACAAAAACAACAATAACATCAACAACAACAAAAACGTCAAATAAACAACAACTACAACGTAAACAACAATAACTACGTCAAATAAACAACAACAACGTCAAATAAACAATAAAAACAACAACAACGTCAACAACAACAACGTTAAATAAACAACAACGTCTAATAAACAACAACAATGTCAAATAAACAACAACAACAACGTCAAATAAACAACAACAACAACAACGTCAAATAAACAACAACAACAACAACAACGTCAAATAAACAACAACAACAACGTCAACAACAACAACGTCAAATAAACAACAAAAACAAAGATAACAACAACGTCAAATAAACAACAACAACAACGTTAACTAAACAACAAGAACAACAACAACATCAAATAAACAACAACCACAACAACAACGTCAAATAAACAACAACAACAACAACAACAAAGTCAAATAAACAACAAAAACAACAACAACAATGTCACCAACATTAACAACGTTAAATAAATAACAACAATAACAACGTCTAATAAACAACAACAACAACAACAACAACAACGTCAACAACAACAAGAACATCAAATAAACAATAACAACAACAATAACAACGTTAAAAATAACAACAACAATAACGTCACATAAACAACAACAACAACGTCAAATAAACAACAACAACAACAACAACAAATACAACAACAACAACGTCAAATAACAACAACAACGTCAAATAAACAACAACAACAACAACAACGTCAAATAAACAACAACAACAACAACGTCAAATAAACAACAACAACGTCAAATAAATAACAACAACAACAACAACGCCAAATAAACAACAACAACAACAACTATAACAACAACAACAACGTGAAATAAACAACAACAACAACAACGTCAAATAAACAACAACAACAACAACAACGCTAAATAAACAACAACAACAACAACAACAACAACAACGTCAACAACACTAACAACGTCAAATAAACAACAACAACAATAACCACAACAACAACGTCAAATAAACAACAACAACAATAACGTCAAATAAACAACAGCAACAACAACGTCAAATAAACAACAACAACAACAACAACAACGTCAAATAAACAACAACAACAACGTCAAATAAACAATAACAACAACAACAACGTCAGCAACAACAACGTCAAATAAACAACAACAACAACAACAACGTCAAATAAACAACAACAACAACGTCAAATAAACAACAACAACAACAACGTCAAATAAACAACAACAACAACAACGTCAAATAAACAACAACAACAACAACGTCAACAACAACAACGTCAAATAAACAACAAAAACAAAGATAACAACAACGTCAAATAAACAACAACAACAACCTCAAATAAACAACAACAACAACAACAACGTCAAATAAACAACAACAACAACAACAACGTCAAATAAACAACAAAAACAATGACAAAAAAACGTCAAATAAACAACAACAACAACAACAACGTCAAATAAACAACAACAACAACGTCAAATAAACAACAACAACAACAACAATAACAACAACAACAGCGTCAAATAAACAACAACAACAACAACAACGTCAAATAAATAACAACAACAACGTCAAATAAATAAAAACAAAAACAACAACTACATCAACAACAACAAAAATGTCAAATAAACAACAACAACAACGTCAACAACAACAACTACGTCAAATAAACAACAACAACAACGTCAAATAAACAATAACAACAACAACAACGTCAACAACAACAACGTCAAATAAACAACAACAACAACAACAATGTCAAAGAAACAACAACAACAACAACGTCAAATAAACAACAACAACAACAACAACAACAACAACAACAACAATGTCAAATAAACAACAAAAACAACGTGTCAAATAAACAACAATAAACAACAACAACAACAACAACAATGTCAAATAAACAACAACAACAACGTCAAATAAACAACAACAACAACAACGTCAAATAAACAACAACAACAACAACGTCAACAACAACAACGTCAAATAAACAACAAAAACAAAGATAACAACAACGTCAAATAAACAACAACAACAACGTCAACTAAATAACAAGAACAACAACAACATCAAATAAACAACAACCACAACAACAACGTCAAATAAACAACAACAACAACAACAAAAAAGTCAAATAAATAACAAAAACAACAACAACAATGTCACCAACATTAACAACGTTAAATAAATAACAACAATAACAACGTCTAATAAACAACAACAACAACAACAACAACGTCAACAACAACAAGAACATCAAATAAACAATAACAACAACAATAACAACGTTAAAAATAACAACAACAATAACGTCACATAAACAACAACAACAACGTCAAATAAACAACAATAACAACAACAACAAATACAACAACAACAACAACGTCAAATAACAACAACAACGTCAAATAAACAACAACAACAACAACGTCAAATAAACAACAACAACAACAACGTCAAATAAACAACAACAACGTCAAATAAATAACAACAACAACAACAACGCCAAATAAACAACAACAACAACAACTATAACAACAACAACAACGTGAAATAAACAACAACAACAACAACGTCAAATAAACAACAACAACAACAACAACGCTAAATAAACAACAACAACAACAACAACAACAACAACAACAACGTCAACAACACTAACAACGTCAAATAAACAACAACAACAATAACCACAACAACAACGTCAAATAAACAACAACAACAATAACGTCAAATAAACAACAGCAACAACAACGTCAAATAAACAACAACAATAACAACAACGTCAATTAAGCAACAACAACAACAACAAATACAACAACAACAACAACGTCAAATAAACAATAACAAAAACAACAATAACATCAACAACAACAAAAACGTCAAATAAACAACAACTACAACGTCAACAACAATAACTACGTCAAATAAACAACAACAACGTCAAATAAACAATAAAAACAACAACAACGTCAACAACAACAACGTTAAATAAACAACAACGTCTAATAAACAACAACAACGTCAAATAAACAACAACAATAACAACAACAACAACGTCAAATAAACAACAACAACAACGTCAACAACAACAAAAACAATGTCAAATAAACAACAACAACAACAACACCGTCAACAACAACAACAACAATATCAAATAAACAACAACAACAACAACAACGTCAACAACAACAACGTCAAATAAACAACAACGACAACAACAATGTCAAATAAACAACAAGGTCAACAACAACAACAACGTCAAACAAAAACTATGTCAACAACAACAACAACGTCAAACAACAACTATGTCAACAACAACAACAACGTCAAATAAACAACAACAACAACGTCAATGTCAAATAAACAACAACAACAACACCGTCAACAACAACAACAATGTCAAATAAACAACAACAACAACAACAACGTCAAATAAACAACAACAACAACAACAATGTCAACAACAATAACAACGTCAAATAAACAACAACAACAACGTCAAATAAACAACAACGTCAACAACAACAACAACGTGAAATAAACAACAACAACTATGTCAACAACAACAACAACAACAACATCAAATAAACAACAACAACGTCAACAACAACAACAATGTCAAATAAACAACAACAACAACAACAGACACAACGTCAACAATAACAACAATGTCAAATAAACAACAACGATGTCAAATAAATAACAACGATGTCAAATAAACAACAACAACAACAACAATGTCAACAACAACAACAACGTCAAATAAACAACAACAACGTCAAATAAACAACTATGTCAACAACAACGACAACGTCAAATAAACAACAACAACAACAACATCAACAACAACTACGTCAAATAAACAACAACAACAACAACAACGTCAAATAAACAACAACAACAACACCGTCAAATAAACAACAACAACAACAACGTCAAATAAACAACAACAGCAACAACGTCAACAACAACAACAACATCAAATAAACAACAACAACAACAACGTCAAATAAACTACAACAACAACAACAACGTCAAATAAACAACAAAAACAATGACAAAAAAAAACGTCAAATAAAAAACAACAACAACAACAACGTCAAATAAACAACAACAACAACAACAACGTCAAATAAACAACAACAACAACAAAGTCAAATAAACAACAACAACAACAACAACAATAACAACAACAACAACGTCAAATAAACAACAACAACAACAACGTCAAATAAACAACAACAACAACGTCAAATAAACAAAAACAAAAACAACAACTACATCAACAACAACAAAAACGTCAAATAAACAACAACAACAACGTTAACAACAACAACTACGTCAAATAAACAACAACAACAACGTCAAATAAACAATAACAACAACAACAACGTCAACAACAACAACGTCAAATAAACAACAACAACAACAACGTCAAATAAACAACAACAACGTCAAATAAACAACAACAACAACAACGTCAAATAAACAACGACAACAACAACAACGTCAAATAAACAACAACAACAACAACGTCAACAACAACAACGTCAAATAAACAAGAAAAACAAAGACAACAACAACGTCAAATAAACAACAACAACAACGTCAACTAAACAACAACAACAACAACATCAAATAAACAACAACCACAACAACAACGTCAAATAAACAACAACAACAACAACAACGTCAAATAAACAACAAAAACAACAACAACAATGTCACCAACATTAACAACGTCAAATAAATAACAACAATAACAACGTCAAATAAACAACAACAACAACAACAACGTCAACAACAACAACAACATCAAATAAACAACAACAACAACAACAATAACAACGTTAAAAATGACAACAAAAATAATGTCACATAAACAACAACAAAACCAACAATGTCAAATAAACAACAACCACAAACACGTCAAATAAACAACAACAACAACAACAACGTCAAATAAACAACTAAAACAACAACAACAATGTCAACAACATTAACAACGTCAAATAAACAACAACAACACCAACGTCAAATAAACAACAATAACAACAACAACGTCAAATAAACAACAAAAACAAAGACAACAACAACAACAACAACAATAAAAACATTAAAAATAACAACAACAATAACATCAAATAAACAACAACAACAACAACGTCAAATAAACAACAACAACAACAACAACAACAAATACAACAACAACAACAACAACGTCAAATAACAACAACAACGTCAAATAAACAACAACAACAACAACGTCAAATAAACATTAACAACAACGTCAAATAAACAACAACAACAACAACAACATCAACAACAACAAAAACGTCAAATAAACAACTACGTCAACAACAACAAAAACGTCAAATAAACAACAACAACAACATCAACAACGTCAAATAAACAACAACAACAACAACAACGTCAAATAAACAACAAAAACAATGACAAAAAAACGTCAAATAAACAACAACAACAACAACAACAACAACGTCAAATAAACAACAACAACATCGTCAAATAAACAACAACAACAACGTCAAATAAACAACAACAACAACAATAACAACAACAACGTCACATAAACAACAACAACAACCTTAAATAAACAACAACAACAACAACAACAACAAATACAACAACAACAACGTCAAATAAACAACAACAACAACAACAAATACAACAACAACAACGTCAAATAACAACAACAACGTCAAATAAACAACAACAACAACAACGTCAAATAAACAACAACAACGTTAAATAAATAACAACAACAACAACAACGCCAAATAAACAACAACAACAACAACTATAACAACAACAACAACGTGAAATAAACAACAACAACAA
>OX451739.1:319552268-319577268 GCA_948472305.1 Vicia faba | reverse complement strand
AACAACAACAACAACAACAACAACGTCAACAACAACAACGTCAAATAAACAACAACGACAACAACAATGTCAAATAAACAACAAGGTCAACAACAACAACAACGTCAAACAAAAACTATGTCAACAACAACAACAACGTCAAACAACAACTATGTCAACAACAACAACAACGTCAAATAAACAACAACAACAACGTCAATGTCAAATAAACAACAACAACAACAACACCGTCAACAACAACAACAATGTCAAATAAACAACAACAACAACAACGTCAAATAAACAACAACAACAACAACGTCAACAACAATAACAACGTCAAATAAACAACAACGTCAACAACAACAACAACGTGAAATAAACAACAACAACTATGTCAACAACAACAACAACAACATCAAATAAACAACAACAACAACAACAACGTCAACAACAACAACAATGTCAAATAAACAACAACAACAACAGACACAACGTCAACAATAACAACAATGTCAAATAAACAACAATGATGTCAAATAAATAACAACGATGTCAAATAAACAACAACAACAACAACAATGTCAACAACAACAACAACGTCAAATAAACAATAACAACGTCAAATAAACAACTATGTCAACAACAACGACAACGTCAAATAAACAACAACAACAACAACATCAACAACAACTACGTCAAATAAACAACAACAACAACAACGTCAAATAAACAACAACAACAACACCGTCAAATAAACAACAACAACAACAACGTCAAATAAACAACAACAGCAACAACGTCAACAACAACAACAACATCAAATAAACAACAACAACAACAACAACGTCAAATAAACTACAACAACAACAACAACGTCAAATAAACAACAAAAACAATGACAAAAAAAAACGTCAAATAAAAAACAACAACAACAACAACGTCAAATAAACAACAACAACAACAACGTCAAATAAACAACAACAACAACAACGTCAAATAAACAACAACAACAACAACAACAATAACAACAACAACAGCGTCAAATAAACAACAACAACAACAACGTCAAATAAACAACAACAACAACGTCAAATAAACAAAAACAAAAACAACAACTACATCAACAACAACAAAAACGTCAAATAAACAACAACAACACCGTTAACAACAACAACTACGTCAAATAAACAACAACAACAACGTCAAATAAACAATAACAACAACAACAACGTCAACAACAACAACGTCAAATAAACAACAACAACAACAACGTCAAATAAACAACAACAACGTCAAATAAACAACAACAACAACAACGTCAAATAAACAACGACAACAACAACAACGTCAAATAAACAACAACAACAACAACGTCAACAACAACAACGTCAAATAAACAAGAAAAACAAAGACAACAACAACGTCAAATAAACAACAACAACAACGTCAACTAAACAACAACAACAACAACAACGTCAAATAAACAACAAAAACTACAACAACAATGTCACCAACATTAACAACGTCAAATAAATAACAACAATAACAACGTCAAATAAACAACAACAACAACAACGTCAACAACAACAACAACATCAAATAAACAACAACAACAACAATAACAACCTTAAAAATGACAACAAAAATAACGTCACATAAACAACAACAACAACAACAATGTCAAATAAACAACAACCACAAACACGTCAAATAAACAACAACAACAACAACAACGTCAAATAAACAACTAAAACAACAACAACAATGTCAACAACATTAACAACGTCAAATAAACAACAACAACAACAACAACGTCAAATAAACAACAAAAACAAAGACAACAACAACAACAACAACAATAAAAACATTAAAAATAACAACAACAATAACATCAAATAAACAACAACAACAACAACGTCAAATAAACAACAACAACAACAACAACAACAACAAATACAACAACAACAACAACGTCAAATAACAACAACAACGTCAAATAAACAACAACAACAACAACGTCAAATAAACATTAACAACAACGTCAAATAAACAACAACAACAACAACGTCAAATAAACAACAACAACAACAACAACATCAACAACAACAAAAACGTCAAATAAACAACTACGTCAACAACAACAAAAACGTCAAATAAACAACAACAACAACATCAACAACGTCAAATAAACAACAACAACAACAACAACGTCAAATAAACAACAAAAACAATGACAAAAAAACGTCAAATAAACAACAACAACAACAACAACAACGTCAAATAAACAACAACAACATCGTCAAATAAACAACAACAACGTCAAATAAACAACAACAACAACAACAATAACAACAACGTCAAATAAACAACAACAACAACGTCAAATATACAACAACAACAATGTCAAATAAACAAAAACAAAAACAACAACTACATCAACAACAACAAAAATGTCAAATAAACAACAACAACAACGTCAACAACAACAACTACGTCAAATAAACAACAACAACAACGTCAAATAAATAATAACAACAACAACAACATCAACAACAACAACGTCAAATAAACAACAACAACAACAACAACGTCAAATAAACAACAACAACAACGTCAAATAAACAACAACAACAACGTCAAATAAACAACAACAACAACGTCAAATAAACAACAACAACAACGTCAAATAAACAACAACAACAACGTCAAATAAACAACAACAACAACGTCAAATAAACAACAACAACAACGTCAACTAAACAACAACAACAACATCAAATAAACAACAACCACAACAACAACGTCAAATAAACAACAACAACAACAACAACAAAGTCAAATAAACAACAAAAACAACAACAACAATGTCACCAACATTAACAACGTCAAATAAATAACAACAACAACAACGTCAAATAAACAAAAACAAAAACAACAACTACATCAACAACAACAAAAACGTCAAATAAACAACAACAACAACGTTAACAACAACAACTACGTCAAATAAACAACAACAACAACGTCAAATAAACAATAACAACAACAACAACGTCAACAACAACAACGTCAAATAAACAACAACAACAACAACAACGTCAAATAAACAACAACAACGTCAAATAAACAACAACAACAACAACGTCAAATAAACAACGACAACAACAACAACGTCAAATAAACAACAACAACAACAACGTTAACAACAACAACGTCAAATAAACAAGAAAAACAAAGACAACAACAACGTCAAATAAACAACAACAACAACGTCAACTAAACAACAACAACAACAACATCAAATAAACAACAACCACAACAACAACGTCAAATAAACAACAACAACAACAACAACAACAACGTCAAATAAACAACAAAAACAACAACAACAATGTCACCAACATTAACAACGTCAAATAAATAACAACAATAACAACGTCAAATAAACAACAACAACAACAACAACGTCAACAACAACAACAACATCAAATAAACAACAACAACAACAATAACAACGTTAAAAATGACAACAAAAATAACGTCACATAAACAACAACAACAACAACAATGTCAAATAAACAACAACCACAAACACGTCAAATAAACAACAACAACAACAACAACAACGTCAAATAAACAACTAAAACAACAACAACAATGTCAACAACATTAACAACGTCAAATAAACAACAACAACAACAACAACAACGTCAAATAAACAACAAAAACAAAGACAACAACAACAACAACAACAATAAAAACATTAAAAATAACAACAACAATAACATCAAATAAACAACAACAACAACAACATCAAATAAACAACAACAACAACAACAACAAATACAACAACAACAACAACGTCAAATAACAACAACAACGTCAAATAAACAACAACAACAACAACAACGTCAAATAAACATTAACAACAACGTCAAATAAACAACAACAACAACAACGTCAAATAAACAACAACAACAACAACAACATCAACAACAACAAAAACGTCAAATAAACAACTACGTCAACAACAACAAAAACGTCAAATAAACAACAACAACAACATCAACAACGTCAAATAAACAACAACAACAACAACGTCAAATAAACAACAAAAACAATGACAAAAAAACGTCAAATAAACAACAACAACAACAACAACAACGTCAAATAAACAACAACAACATCGTCAAATAAACAACAACAACAACGTCAAATAAACAACAACAACAACAACAATAACAACAACAACGTCAAATAAACAACAACAACAACGTCAAATATACAACAACAACAACGTCAAATAAACAAAAACAAAAACAACAACTACATCAACAACAACAAAAATGTCAAATAAACAACAACAACAACGTCAACAACAACAACTACGTCAAATAAACAACAACAACAACGTCAACAACAACAACGTCAAATAAACAACAACAACAACAACGTCAAATAAACAACAACAACAACGTCAAATAAACAACAACAACAACGTCAAATAAACAACAACAACAACGTCAAATAAACAACAACAACAACGTCAAATAAACAACAAAAACAAAGATAACAACAACAACAACGTCAACTAAGCAACAACAACAACATCAAATAAACAACAACCACAACAACAACGTCAAATAAACAACAACAACAACAACAACAAAGTCAAATAAACAACAAAAACAACAACAACAATGTCACCAACATTAACAACGTCAAATAAATAACAACAATAACAACGTCAAATAAACAACAACAACAACAACAACATCATCAACAACAACAACAACATCAAATATACAACAACAACAACAATAACAACGTTAAAAATAACAACAACAATAACGTCACATAAACAACAACAACAATAACGTCAAATAAACAACAACAACAACAACAACAAATACAACAACAACAACGTCAAATAAACAACAACAACAACGTCAAATAAACAACAATAACAACAACGTCAAATAAACAACAACAACAACGTCAAATAAATAACAACAACAACAACAACGCCAAATAAACAACAACAACAACAATAACTATAACAACAACAACAACGTGAAATAAACAACAGCAACAACAACGTCAACAACATTAACAACGTCAAATAAACAACAACAACAACAACAACAACAACAACAATGCCAAATAAACAACAACAACAACAACGTCAACAACACTAACAACGTCAAATAAACAACAACAACAATAACAACCACAACAACAACGTCAAATAAACAACAACAACAATAACGTCAAATAAACAATAGCAACAGCAACGTAAAATTAACAACAACAATAACAACAACGTCAATTAAGCAACAACAACAACAAATACAACAACAACAACAACGTCAAATAAACAATAACAAAAACAACAATAACATCAACAACAACAAAAACGTCAAATAAACAACAACTACAACGTCAACAACAATAACTACGTCAAATAAACAACAACAACAACAACGTCAAATAAACAATAAAAACAATAACAACGTCAACAACAACAACGTTAAATCAACAACAACGTCTAATAAACAACAACAACGTCAAATAAACAACAACAATAACAACAACAACAACGTCAAATAAACAAACACAACAACGTCAACAACAACAACAACAATGTCAAATAAACAACAACAACAACAACACCGTCAACAACAACAACAACAATGTCAAATAAACAACAACAACAACAACCACAACAACAACGTCAACAACAACAACGTCAAATAAACAACAACGACAACAACGACGTCAAATAAACAACAACGTCAACAACAACAACAACGTCAAACAACAACTATGTCAACAACAACAACAACAACAAAGTTAAACAATAACTATGTCAACAACAACAACAACGTCAAATAAACAACAAAAACAACGTCAAATAAACAACAACAACAACAACGTCAAATAAACAACAACAACAATAACAACAACAACAGCGTCAAATAAACAACAACAACAACAACGTCAAATAAACAACAACAACAACGTCAAATAAACAAAAACAAAAACAACAACTACATCAACAACAACAAAAACATCAAATAAACAACAACAACAACAACAACGTTAACAACAACAACTACGTCAAATAAACAACAACAACAACGTCAAATAAACAATAACAACAACAACAACGTCAAATAAACAACAACAACAACAACAACGTCAAATAAACAACAACAACAACGTCAAATAAACAACAACAACAACAACGTCAAATAAACAACGACAACAACAACAACGTCAAATAAAAAACAACAACAAAAATGTCAACAACAACAACGTCAAATAAAGAACAAAAACAAAGACAACAACAACGTCAAATAAACAACAACAACAACAATAACGTCAACTAAACAACAACAACAACAACATCAAATAAACAACAACCACAACAACAACGTCAAATAAACAACACAAACAACAACAACAACGTCAAATAAACAACAAAAACAACAACAACAATGTCAGAAACATTAACAACGTCAAATAAATAACAACAATAACAACGTCAAATAAACAACAACAACAACAACGTCAACAACAACAACAACATCAAAATAACAACAACAACAACAATAACAACGTTAAAAATAACAACAACAATAACGTTACATAAACAACAACAACAACAACGTCAAATAAACAACAACAACAACAACAAATACAACAACAACAACGTCAAATAACAACAACAACGTCAAATAAACAACAACAACAACAACAACGTCAAATAAACAACAACAACAACGTCAAATAAACAACAACAACAACAAAACAACATCAAATAAATAACAACAACAACAACGCCAAATAAACAACAACAACAACAACAACAACTATTACAACAACAACAACGTGAAATAAACAACAACAACAACGTCAAATAAACAACAACAACAACAAAACAACATCAAATAAATAACAACAACAACAACGCCAAATAAACAACAACAACAACAACAACAACTATTACAACAACAACAACGTGAAATAAACAACAGCAACAACAACGTCAACAACATTAACAACGTCAAATAAACAACAATAACAACAACGCCAAATAAACAACAACAACAACAATAACAACGTCAACAACGTCATATAAACAACAACAACAACCACAACAACAACGTCAAATAAACAACAATAACAATAACGTCAAATAAACAACAGCAACAACAACGTTATATAAACAACAACAATAATAACTACGTCAATTAAGAAACAACAACAACAACAAATACAACAAGAACAACAACAACAATGTCAAATAAACAACAACAAAAACAACAACAACATCAACAACAACAAAAATGTCAAATAAACAACAACTACAACGTCAACGACAATAACTACGTCAAATAAACAACAACAACAACGTCAAATAAACAATAAAAACAACAACAACGTCAACAACAACAACGTCAAATAAACAACAAAAACAACAACGTCAAATAAACAACAACAATAACAACAACAACGTCAAATAAACAACAACAACAACAACGTCAAATAAACTACAACAACAACAACAACGTCAAATAAACAACAAAAACAATGACAAAAAAAACGTCAAATAAAAAGCAACAACAACAACAACGTCAAATAAACAACAACAACAACAACAACGTCAAATAAACAACAACAACAACAACGTCAAATAAACAACAACAACAACAACAATAACAACAACAACAGCGTCAAATAAACAACAACAACAACAACGTCAAATAAACAACAACAACAACGTCAAATAAACAAAAACAAAAACAACAACTACATCAACAACAACAAAAACGTCAAATAAACAACAACAACAACGTTAACAACAACAACTACGTCAAATAAACAACAACAACAACGTCAAATAAACAATAACAACAACAACAACGTCAACAACAACAACGTCAAATAAACAACAACAACAACAACGTCAAATAAATAACAACAACGTCAAATAAACAACAACAACAACAACGTCAAATAAACAACGACAACAACAACAACGTCAAATAAACAACAACAACAACAACAACGTCAACAACAACAACGTCAAATAAACAAGAAAAACAAAGACAACAACAACGTCAAATAAACAACAACAACAACGTCAACTAAACAACAACAACAACAACATCAAATAAACAACAACCACAACAACAACGTCAAATAAACAACAACAACAACAACAACGTCAAATAAACAACAAAAACAACAACAACAATGTCACCAACATTAACAACGTCAAATAAATAACAACAATAACAACGTCAAATAAACAACAACAACAACGTCAACAACAACAACAACATCAAATAAACAACAACAACAACAATAACAACGTTAAAAATGACAACAAAAATAACGTCACATAAACAACAACAACAACAACAATGTCAAATAAACAACAACCACAAACACGTCAAATAAACAACAACAACAACAACGTCAAATAAACAACTAAAACAACAACAACAATGTCAACAACATTAACAACGTCAAATAAACAACAACAACACCAACGTCAAATAAACAACAACAACAACAACAACAACGTCAAATAAACAACAAAAACAAAGACAACAACAACAACAACAACAATAAAAACATTAAAAATAACAACAACAATAACATCAAATAAACAACAACAACAACAACGTCAAATAAATAACAACAACAACAACAACAACAACAAATACAACAACAACAACAACGTCAAATAACAACAACAACGTCAAATAAACAACAACAACAACAACATCAAATAAACATTAACAACAACGTCAAATAAACAACAACAACAACAACAACGTCAAATAAACAACAACAACAACAACAACATCAACAACAACAAAAACGTCAAATAAACAACTACGTCAACAACAACAAAAACGTCAAATAAACAACAACAACAACATCAACAACGTCAAATAAACAACAACAACAACAACAACGTCAAATAAACAACAAAAACAATGACAAAAAAACGTCAAATAAACAACAACAACAACAACAACAACAACGTCAAATAAACAACAACAACATCGTCAAATTAACAACAACAACAACGTCAAATAAACAACAACAACAACAACAATATCAACAACAACGTCAAATAAACAACAACAACAACGTCAAATATACAACAACAACAACGTCAAATAAACAAAAACAAAAAGAACAACTACATCAACAACAACAAAAATGTCAAATAAACAACAACAACAACATCAACAACAACAACTACGTCAAATAAACAACAACAACAACGTCAAATAAACAATAACAACAACAACAACGTCAACAACAACAACGTCAAATAAACAACAACAACAACAACGTCAAATAAACAACAACAACAACGTCAAATAAACAACAACAACAACGTCAAATAAACAACAACAACAACAACGTCAAATAAACAACAATAACAACAACGTCAAATAAACAACAAAAACAAAGATAACAACAACGTCAAATAAACAACAACAACAACGTCACCTAAACAACAACAACAACATCAAAGAAACAACAACCACAACAACAACGTCAAATAAACAACAACAACAACAACAACAAAGTCAAATAAACAACAAAAACAACAACAACAATGTCACCAACATTAACAACGTCAAATAAATAACAACAATAACAACGTCAAATAAACAACAACAACAACAACAACAACGTCATCAACAACAACAACATCAAATAAACAACAACAACAACAATAACAACGTTAAAAATAACAACAACAATAACGTCACATAAACAACAACAACAATAACGTCAAATAAATAACAACAACAACAACAAATACAACAACAACAACGTCAAATAAACAACAACAACAACAACGTCAAATAAACAACAATAACAACAACGTCAAATAAACAACAACAACAACGTCAAATAAATAACAACAACAACAACAACGCCAAATAAACAACAACAACAACAATAACTATAACAACAACAACAACGTGAAATAAACAACAGCAAGAACAACGTCAACAACATTAACAACGTCAAATAAACAACAACAACAACGCCAAATAAACAACAACAACAACAACGTCAACAACACTAACAACGTCAAATAAACAACAACAACAACAACCACAACAACAACGTCAAATAAACAACAACAACAATAACGTCAAATAAACAACAGCAACAGCAACGTAAAATTAACAAAAACAATAACAACAACGTCAATTAAGCAACAACAACAACAAATACAACAACAACAACAACGTCAAATAAACAATAACAAAAACAACAATAACGTCAACAACAACAAAAACGTCAAATAAACAACAACTACAACGTCAACAACAATAACTACGTCAAATAAACAACAACAACAACGTCAAATAAACAATAAAAACAATAACAACGTCAACAACAACAACGTTAAATCAACAACAACGTCTAATAAACAACAACAACGTCAAATAAACAACAACAATAACAACAACAACAACGTCAAATAAACAAACACAACAACGTCAACAACAACAACAACAATGTCAAATAAACAACAACAACAACAACACCGTCAACAACAACAACAACAATGTCAAATAAACAACAACAACAACAAAAACAACAACAACAACGTCAACAACAACAACGTCAAATAAACAACAACGACAACAACAACGTCAAATAAACAACAACGTCAACAACAACAACAACAACGTCAAACAACAACAAAAACAACGTCAAATAAACAACAACAACAACAACGTCAAATAAACAACAACAACAACAATAACAACAACAACAGCGTCAAATAAACAACAACAACAACAACGTCAAATAAACAACAACAACAACGTCAAATAAACAAAAACAAAAACAACAACTACATCAACAACAACAAAAACATCAAATAAACAACAACAACAACAACAACGTTAACAACAACAACTACGTCACATAAACAACAACAACAACGTCAAATAAACAATAACAACAACAACAACGTCAACAACGACAACGTCAAATAAACAACAACAACAACAACAACAACGTCAAATAAACAACAACAACAACGTCAAATAAACAACAACAACAACGTCAAATAAACAACAACAACAACAACGTCAAATAAACAACGACAACAACAACAACGTCAAATAAAAAACAACAACAAAAACGTCAACAACAACAACGTCAAATAAAGAACAAAAACAAAGACAACAACAACGTCAAATAAACAACAACAACAACAATAACGTCAACTAAACAACAACAACAACAACATCAAATAAACAACAACCACAACAACAACGTCAAATAAACAACACAAACAACAGCAACAACGTCAAATAAACAACAAAAACAACAACAACAATGTCACCAACATTAACAACGTCAAATAAATAACAACAATAACAACGTCAAATAAACAACAACAACAACAACAACGTCAACAACAACAACAACATCAAAATAACAACAACAACAACAATAACAACGTTAAAAATAACAACAACAACAACAATAACAACGTTAAAAATAACAACAACAATAACGTCACATAAACAACAACAACAACAACAACGTCAAATAAACAACAACAACAACAACAAATACAACAACAACAACGTCAAATAACAACAACAACGTCAAATAAACAACAACAACAACGTCAAATAAACAACAACAACAACGTCAAATAAACGACAACAACAACAACAACATCAAATAAATAACAACAACAACAACAACGCCAAATAAACAACAACAACAACAACAACAACTATTACAACAACAACAACGTGAAATAAACAACAGCAACAACAACGTCAATAACATTAACAACGTCAAATAAACAACAATAACAACAACGCCAAATAAACAACAACAACAACAATAACAACGTCAACAACACTAACAACGTCAAATAAACAACAACAACAACCACAACAACAACGTCAAATAAACAACAATAACAATAACGTCAAATAAACAACAGCAACAACAACGTCATATAAACAACAACAATAACAACTACGTCAATTAAGCAACAACAACAACAACAAATACAACAACAACAACAACAACAATGTCAAATAAACAACAACAAAAACAACAACAACATCAACAACAACAAAAATGTCAAATAAACAACAACTACAACGTCAACGACAATAACTACGTCAAATAAACAACAACAACAACGTCAAATAAACAATAAAAACAACAACAACGTCAAATAAACAACAAAAACAACAACGTCAAATAAACAACAACAATAACAACAACAACGTCAAATAAACAACAACAACAACGTCAAATAAACAACAACGTCAACAACAACAACAACGTGAAATAAACAACAACAACTATGTCAACAACAACAACAACATCAAATAAACTACAACTACAACAACAACGTCAACATTAACAACAACGTCAAATAAACAACAACAACAACAACAACGTCAAATAAACAACAACAACAACAACGTCAAATAAACAACAATAACAACAACAACGTCAAATAAAAAACAACAACAACAACAACAACGACAAATAAACAACAACAACAACAACAACATCAACAACAACAAAAACGTCAAATAAACAACAACAACAACGTCAACAACAACAACTACGTCAAATAAACAATACCAACAACGTCAAATAAACAACAACAAGAACAATGTCAATAACAACAACGTCAAATAAACAACAACATCAACGTCAAATAAAAAACAACAACAACGTCAAATAAACAACAACACCAACAACGTCAACAACAACAACAACAACAATGTTAAATAAACAACAACAATAACAACGTCAACAACAACAAAAACGTGAAATAAACAACAACAACGTCAACAACAACAACTACGTCAAATAAACAACAACAACTACGTCAAATAAATAATAACAACAACAACAACAACGTCAAATAAACAACAACAACAACAACGTCAAATAAACAACAGCAACAACACCAAATAAACAACAACAACAACAACGTCAAATAAACAACAACAACAACGTCAACGTCAACAACAACAACAACAACAATGTCAAATAAACAACAATAAAAACAACAACACCGTCAACAACAACAACAATGTCAAATAAACAACAACAACAACGTCAAATAAACAACAACGTCAACAACAACAACAACGTCAAATAAACAACAACAACAACAACAACAACACCGCCAAATAAACAACAACAACAACAACAACGTCAAATAAACAACAACAACAACGTCAAATAAACAACAACAAGAACAACAACAACAACAACGTCAAATAAACAACAACAACAACAACGTCAAATAAACAACAACAATAACAACAACGTCAACTAAACAACAACAACAACAACAACGTCAAATAAACAACAACCACAACAACAACGTCAAATAAACAACAACAACAACAACGTCAAATAAACAACAACAGCAACAACGTCAACAACAACAACCACATCAAATAAACAACAACAACAACAACGTCAAATATACAACAACAACAACAACGTCAAATAAACAACAAAAACAATGACAAAAAAAACGTCAAATAAACAACAACAACAACAACAACAACAACAACGTCAAATAAACAACAACAACAACAACGTCAAATAAACAACAACAACAACAACATCAAATAAACAACAACAACAACAACAATAACAACAACAACAGCGTCAAATAAACAACAACAACAACAACGTCAAATAAACAACAACAACAACGTCAAATAAACAAAAACAAAAACAACAACTACATCAACAACAACAAAAACGTCAAATAAACAACAACAACAACAACAACGTTAACAACAACAACTACGTCAAATAAACAACAACAACAACGTCAAATAAACAATAACAACAACAACAACGTCAACAACAACAACGTCAAATAAACAACAACAACAACAACAACGTCAAATAAACAACAACAACAACGCCAAATAAACAACAACAACGTCAACAACAACAACGTCAAATAAACAACAAAAACAACAACGTCAAATAAACAACAACAATAACAACAACAACGTCAAATAAACAACAACAACAACAACAACGTCAAATAAACTACAACAACAACAACAACGTCAAATAAACAACAAAAACAATGACAAAAAAAACGTCAAATAAAAAGCAACAACAACAACAACGTCAAATAAACAACAACAACAACAACAACGTCAAATAAACAACAACAACAACAACGTCAAATAAACAACAACAACAACAACAATAACAACAACAACAGCGTCAAATAAACAACAACAACAACAACGTCAAATAAACAACAACAACAACGTCAAATAAACAAAAACAAAAACAACAACTACATCAACAACAACAAAAACGTCAAATAAACAACAACAACAACGTTAACAACAACAACTACGTCAAATAAACAACAACAACAACGTCAAATAAACAATAACAACAACAACAACGTCAACAACAACAACGTCAAATAAACAACAACAACAACAACGTCAAATAAATAACAACAACGTCAAATAAACAACAACAACAACAACGTCAAATAAACAACGACAACAACAACAACGTCAAATAAACAACAACAACAACAACAACGTCAACAACAACAACGTCAAATAAACAAGAAAAACAAAGACAACAACAACGTCAAATAAACAACAACAACAACGTCAACTAAACAACAACAACAACAACATCAAATAAACAACAACCACAACAACAACGTCAAATAAACAACAACAACAACAACAACGTCAAATAAACAACAAAAACAACAACAACAATGTCACCAACATTAACAACGTCAAATAAATAACAACAATAACAACGTCAAATAAACAACAACAACAACGTCAACAACAACAACAACATCAAATAAACAACAACAACAACAATAACAACGTTAAAAATGACAACAAAAATAACGTCACATAAACAACAACAACAACAACAATGTCAAATAAACAACAACCACAAACACGTCAAATAAACAACAACAACAACAACGTCAAATAAACAACTAAAACAACAACAACAATGTCAACAACATTAACAACGTCAAATAAACAACAACAACACCAACGTCAAATAAACAACAACAACAACAACAACAACGTCAAATAAACAACAAAAACAAAGACAACAACAACAACAACAACAATAAAAACATTAAAAATAACAACAACAATAACATCAAATAAACAACAACAACAACAACGTCAAATAAATAACAACAACAACAACAACAACAAATACAACAACAACAACAACGTCAAATAACAACAACAACGTCAAATAAACAACAACAACAACAACATCAAATAAACATTAACAACAACGTCAAATAAACAACAACAGCAACAACAACGTCAAATAAACAACAACAACAACAACATCAACAACAACAAAAACGTCAAATAAACAACTACGTCAACAACAACAAAAACGTCAAATAAACAACAACAACAACATCAACAACGTCAAATAAACAACAACAACAACAACAACGTCAAATAAACAACAAAAACAATGACAAAAAAACGTCAAATAAACAACAACAACAACAACAACAACAACGTCAAATAAACAACAACAACATCGTCAAATTAACAACAACAACAACGTCAAATAAACAACAACAACAACAACAATATCAACAACAACGTCAAATAAACAACAACAACAACGTCAAATATACAACAACAACAACGTCAAATAAACAAAAACAAAAAGAACAACTACATCAACAACAACAAAAATGTCAAATAAACAACAACAACAACATCAACAACAACAACTACGTCAAATAAACAACAACAACAACGTCAAATAAACAATAACAACAACAACAACGTCAACAACAACAACGTCAAATAAACAACAACAACAACAACGTCAAATAAACAACAACAACAACAACGTCAACAACAACAACCACATCAAATAAACAACAACAACAACAACGTCAAATATACAACAACAACAACAACGTCAAATAAACAACAAAAACAATGACAACGTCAAATAAAAAACAACAACAACAACAACAACGACAAATAAACAACAACAACAACAACAACATCAACAACAACAAAAACGTCAAATAAACAACAACAACAACGTCAACAACAACAACTACGTCAAATAAACAATACCAACAACGTCAAATAAACAACAACAAGAACAATGTCAATAACAACAACGTCAAATAAACAACAACATCAACGTCAAATAAAAAACAACAACAACGTCAAATAAACAACAACACCAACAACGTCAACAACAACAACAACAACAATGTTAAATAAACAACAACAATAACAACGTCAACAACAACAAAAACGTGAAATAAACAACAACAACGTCAACAACAACAACTACGTCAAATAAACAACAACAACTACGTCAAATAAATAATAACAACAACAACAACAACGTCAAATAAACAACAACAACAACAACGTCAAATAAACAACAGCAACAACACCAAATAAACAACAACAACAACAACGTCAAATAAACAACAACAACAACGTCAACGTCAACAACAACAACAACAACAATGTCAAATAAACAACAATAAAAACAACAACACCGTCAACAACAACAACAATGTCAAATAAACAACAACAACAACGTCAAATAAACAACAACGTCAACAACAACAACAACGTCAAATAAACAACAACAACAACAACAACAACACCGCCAAATAAACAACAACAACAACAACAACGTCAAATAAACAACAACAACAACGTCAAATAAACAACAACAAGAACAACAACAACAACAACGTCAAATAAACAACAACAACAACAACGTCAAATAAACAACAACAATAACAACAACGTCAACTAAACAACAACAACAACAACAACGTCAAATAAACAACAACCACAACAACAACGTCAAATAAACAACAACAACAACAACGTC
The DNA here is from genome assembly GCA_948472305.1 of Vicia faba. NCBI lineage: Eukaryota > Viridiplantae > Streptophyta > Magnoliopsida > Fabales > Fabaceae > Vicia > Vicia faba. Next base: position 319,560,297 of record OX451739.1, on the reverse strand, counting down.
AAATAAACAACAACAGCAACAACGTCAACAACAACAACCACATCAAATAAACAACAACAACAACAACGTCAAATATACAACAACAACAACAACGTCAAATAAACAACAAAAACAATGACAAAAAAAACGTCAAATAAACAACAACAACAACAACAACAACAACAACGTCAAATAAACAACAACAACAACAACGTCAAATAAACAACAACAACAACAACATCAAATAAACAACAACAACAACAACAATAACAACAACAACAGCGTCAAATAAACAACAACAACAACAACGTCAAATAAACAACAACAACAACGTCAAATAAACAAAAACAAAAACAACAACTACATCAACAACAACAAAAACGTCAAATAAACAACAACAACAACAACAACGTTAACAACAACAACTACGTCAAATAAACAACAACAACAACGTCAAATAAACAATAACAACAACAACAACGTCAACAACAACAACGTCAAATAAACAACAACAACAACAACAACGTCAAATAAACAACAACAACAACGCCAAATAAACAACAACAACGTCAACAACAACAACGTCAAATAAACAACAAAAACAACAACGTCAAATAAACAACAACAATAACAACAACAACGTCAAATAAACAACAACAACAACAACAACGTCAAATAAACTACAACAACAACAACAACGTCAAATAAACAACAAAAACAATGACAAAAAAAACGTCAAATAAAAAGCAACAACAACAACAACGTCAAATAAACAACAACAACAACAACAACGTCAAATAAACAACAACAACAACAACGTCAAATAAACAACAACAACAACAACAATAACAACAACAACAGCGTCAAATAAACAACAACAACAACAACGTCAAATAAACAACAACAACAACGTCAAATAAACAAAAACAAAAACAACAACTACATCAACAACAACAAAAACGTCAAATAAACAACAACAACAACGTTAACAACAACAACTACGTCAAATAAACAACAACAACAACGTCAAATAAACAATAACAACAACAACAACGTCAACAACAACAACGTCAAATAAACAACAACAACAACAACGTCAAATAAATAACAACAACGTCAAATAAACAACAACAACAACAACGTCAAATAAACAACGACAACAACAACAACGTCAAATAAACAACAACAACAACAACAACGTCAACAACAACAACGTCAAATAAACAAGAAAAACAAAGACAACAACAACGTCAAATAAACAACAACAACAACGTCAACTAAACAACAACAACAACAACATCAAATAAACAACAACCACAACAACAACGTCAAATAAACAACAACAACAACAACAACGTCAAATAAACAACAAAAACAACAACAACAATGTCACCAACATTAACAACGTCAAATAAATAACAACAATAACAACGTCAAATAAACAACAACAACAACGTCAACAACAACAACAACATCAAATAAACAACAACAACAACAATAACAACGTTAAAAATGACAACAAAAATAACGTCACATAAACAACAACAACAACAACAATGTCAAATAAACAACAACCACAAACACGTCAAATAAACAACAACAACAACAACGTCAAATAAACAACTAAAACAACAACAACAATGTCAACAACATTAACAACGTCAAATAAACAACAACAACACCAACGTCAAATAAACAACAACAACAACAACAACAACGTCAAATAAACAACAAAAACAAAGACAACAACAACAACAACAACAACAATAAAAACATTAAAAATAACAACAACAATAACATCAAATAAACAACAACAACAACAACGTCAAATAAATAACAACAACAACAACAACAACAAATACAACAACAACAACAACGTCAAATAACAACAACAACGTCAAATAAACAACAACAACAACAACATCAAATAAACATTAACAACAACGTCAAATAAACAACAACAGCAACAACAACGTCAAATAAACAACAACAACAACAACATCAACAACAACAAAAACGTCAAATAAACAACTACGTCAACAACAACAAAAACGTCAAATAAACAACAACAACAACATCAACAACGTCAAATAAACAACAACAACAACAACAACGTCAAATAAACAACAAAAACAATGACAAAAAAACGTCAAATAAACAACAACAACAACAACAACAACAACGTCAAATAAACAACAACAACATCGTCAAATTAACAACAACAACAACGTCAAATAAACAACAACAACAACAACAATATCAACAACAACGTCAAATAAACAACAACAACAACGTCAAATATACAACAACAACAACGTCAAATAAACAAAAACAAAAAGAACAACTACATCAACAACAACAAAAATGTCAAATAAACAACAACAACAACATCAACAACAACAACTACGTCAAATAAACAACAACAACAACGTCAAATAAACAATAACAACAACAACAACGTCAACAACAACAACGTCAAATAAACAACAACAACAACAACGTCAAATAAACAACAACAACAACGTCAAATAAACAACAACAACAACGTCAAATAAACAACAACAACAACAACGTCAAATAAACAACAACAACAACAACGTCAAATAAACAACAAAAACAAAGATAACAACAACGTCAAATAAACAACAGCAACAACGTCACCTAAACAACAACAACAACATCAAAGAAACAACAACCACAACAACAACGTCAAATAAACAACAACAACAACAACAACAAAGTCAAATAAACAACAAAAACAACAACAACAATGTCACCAACATTAACAACGTCAAATAAATAACAACAATAACAACGTCAAATAAACAACAACAACAACAACAACAACAACGTCATCAACAACAACAACATCAAATAAACAACAACAACAACAATAACAACGTTAAAAATAACAACAACAATAACGTCACATAAACAACAACAACAATAACGTCAAATAAATAACAACAACAACAACAAATACAACAACAACAACGTCAAATAAACAACAACAACAACAACGTCAAATAAACAACAATAACAACAACGTCAAATAAACAACAACAACAACGTCAAATAAATAACAACAACAACAACAACGCCAAATAAACAACAACAACAACAATAACTATAACAACAACAACAACGTGAAATAAACAACAGCAAGAACAACGTCAACAACATTAACAACGTCAAATAAACAACAACAACAACGCCAAATAAACAACAACAACAACAACGTCAACAACACTAACAACGTCAAATAAACAACAACAACAACAACCACAACAACAACGTCAAATAAACAACAACAACAATAACGTCAAATAAACAACAGCAACAGCAACGTAAAATTAACAACAACAATAACAACAACGTCAATTAAGCAACAACAACAACAACAAATACAACAACAACAACAACGTCAAATAAACAATAACAAAAACAACAATAACGTCAACAACAACAAAAACGTCAAATAAACAACAACTACAACGTCAACAACAATAACTACGTCAAATAAACAACAACAACAACGTCAAATAAACAATAAAAACAATAACAACGTCAACAACAACAACGTTAAATCAACAACAACGTCTAATAAACAACAACAACGTCAAATAAACAACAACAATAACAACAACAACAACGTCAAATAAACAAACACAACAACGTCAACAACAACAACAACAATGTCAAATAAACAACAACAACAACAACACCGTCAACAACAACAACAACAATGTCAAATAAACAACAACAACAACAAAAACAACAACAACAACGTCAACAACAACAACGTCAAATAAACAACAACGACAACAACAACGTCAAATAAACAACAACGTCAACAACAACAACAACAACGTCAAACAACAACAAAAACAACGTCAAATAAACAACAACAACAACAACGTCAAATAAACAACAACAACAACAATAACAACAACAACAGCGTCAAATAAACAACAACAACAACAACGTCAAATAAACAACAACAACAACGTCAAATAAACAAAAACAAAAACAACAACTACATCAACAACAACAAAAACATCAAATAAACAACAACAACAACAACAACGTTAACAACAACAACTACGTCACATAAACAACAACAACAACGTCAAATAAACAATAACAACAACAACAACGTCAACAACGACAACGTCAAATAAACAACAACAACAACAACAACAACGTCAAATAAACAACAACAACAACGTCAAATAAACAACAACAACAACGTCAAATAAACAACAACAACAACAACGTCAAATAAACAACGACAACAACAACAACGTCAAATAAAAAACAACAACAAAAACGTCAACAACAACAACGTCAAATAAAGAACAAAAACAAAGACAACAACAACGTCAAATAAACAACAACAACAACAATAACGTCAACTAAACAACAACAACAACAACATCAAATAAACAACAACCACAACAACAACGTCAAATAAACAACACAAACAACAGCAACAACGTCAAATAAACAACAAAAACAACAACAACAATGTCACCAACATTAACAACGTCAAATAAATAACAACAATAACAACGTCAAATAAACAACAACAACAACAACAACGTCAACAACAACAACAACATCAAAATAACAACAACAACAACAATAACAACGTTAAAAATAACAACAACAACAACAATAACAACGTTAAAAATAACAACAACAATAACGTCACATAAACAACAACAACAACAACAACGTCAAATAAACAACAACAACAACAACAAATACAACAACAACAACGTCAAATAACAACAACAACGTCAAATAAACAACAACAACAACGTCAAATAAACAACAACAACAACGTCAAATAAACGACAACAACAACAACGTCAAATAAACAACAACAACAACGCCAAATAAACAACAACAACGTCAACAACAACAACGTCAAATAAACAACAAAAACAACAACGTCAAATAAACAACAACAATAACAACAACAACGTCAAATAAACAACAACAACAACAACAACGTCAAATAAACTACAACAACAACAACAACGTCAAATAAACAACAAAAACAATGACAAAAAAAACGTCAAATAAAAAGCAACAACAACAACAACGTCAAATAAACAACAACAACAACAACAACGTCAAATAAACAACAACAACAACAACGTCAAATAAACAACAACAACAACAACAATAACAACAACAACAGCGTCAAATAAACAACAACAACAACAACGTCAAATAAACAACAACAACAACGTCAAATAAACAAAAACAAAAACAACAACTACATCAACAACAACAAAAACGTCAAATAAACAACAACAACAACGTTAACAACAACAACTACGTCAAATAAACAACAACAACAACGTCAAATAAACAATAACAACAACAACAACGTCAACAACAACAACGTCAAATAAACAACAACAACAACAACGTCAAATAAATAACAACAACGTCAAATAAACAACAACAACAACAACAACGTCAAATAAACAACGACAACAACAACAACGTCAAATAAACAACAACAACAACAACAACGTCAACAACAACAACGTCAAATAAACAAGAAAAACAAAGACAACAACAACGTCAAATAAACAACAACAACAACGTCAACTAAACAACAACAACAACAACATCAAATAAACAACAACCACAACAACAACGTCAAATAAACAACAACAACAACAACAACGTCAAATAAACAACAAAAACAACAACAACAATGTCACCAACATTAACAACGTCAAATAAATAACAACAATAACAACGTCAAATAAACAACAACAACAACGTCAACAACAACAACAACATCAAATAAACAACAACAACAACAATAACAACGTTAAAAATGACAACAAAAATAACGTCACATAAACAACAACAACAACAACAATGTCAAATAAACAACAACCACAAACACGTCAAATAAACAACAACAACAACAACGTCAAATAAACAACTAAAACAACAACAACAATGTCAACAACATTAACAACGTCAAATAAACAACAACAACACCAACGTCAAATAAACAACAACAACAACAACAACAACGTCAAATAAACAACAAAAACAAAGACAACAACAACAACAACAACAATAAAAACATTAAAAATAACAACAACAATAACATCAAATAAACAACAACAACAACAACGTCAAATAAATAACAACAACAACAACAACAACAAATACAACAACAACAACAACGTCAAATAACAACAACAACGTCAAATAAACAACAACAACAACAACATCAAATAAACATTAACAACAACGTCAAATAAACAACAACAGCAACAACAACGTCAAATAAACAACAACAACAACAACATCAACAACAACAAAAACGTCAAATAAACAACTACGTCAACAACAACAAAAACGTCAAATAAACAACAACAACAACATCAACAACGTCAAATAAACAACAACAACAACAACAACGTCAAATAAACAACAAAAACAATGACAAAAAAACGTCAAATAAACAACAACAACAACAACAACAACAACGTCAAATAAACAACAACAACATCGTCAAATTAACAACAACAACAACGTCAAATAAACAACAACAACAACAACAATATCAACAACAACGTCAAATAAACAACAACAACAACGTCAAATATACAACAACAACAACGTCAAATAAACAAAAACAAAAAGAACAACTACATCAACAACAACAAAAATGTCAAATAAACAACAACAACAACATCAACAACAACAACTACGTCAAATAAACAACAACAACAACGTCAAATAAACAATAACAACAACAACAACGTCAACAACAACAACGTCAAATAAACAACAACAACAACAACGTCAAATAAACAACAACAACAACGTCAAATAAACAACAACAACAACGTCAAATAAACAACAACAACAACAACGTCAAATAAACAACAACAACAACAACGTCAAATAAACAACAAAAACAAAGATAACAACAACGTCAAATAAACAACAGCAACAACGTCACCTAAACAACAACAACAACATCAAAGAAACAACAACCACAACAACAACGTCAAATAAACAACAACAACAACAACAACAAAGTCAAATAAACAACAAAAACAACAACAACAATGTCACCAACATTAACAACGTCAAATAAATAACAACAATAACAACGTCAAATAAACAACAACAACAACAACAACAACGTCATCAACAACAACAACATCAAATAAACAACAACAACAACAATAACAACGTTAAAAATAACAACAACAATAACGTCACATAAACAACAACAACAATAACGTCAAATAAATAACAACAACAACAACAAATACAACAACAACAACGTCAAATAAACAACAACAACAACAACGTCAAATAAACAACAATAACAACAACGTCAAATAAACAACAACAACAACGTCAAATAAATAACAACAACAACAACAACGCCAAATAAACAACAACAACAACAATAACTATAACAACAACAACAACGTGAAATAAACAACAGCAAGAACAACGTCAACAACATTAACAACGTCAAATAAACAACAACAACAACGCCAAATAAACAACAACAACAACAACGTCAACAACACTAACAACGTCAAATAAACAACAACAACAACAACCACAACAACAACGTCAAATAAACAACAACAACAATAACGTCAAATAAACAACAGCAACAGCAACGTAAAATTAACAACAACAATAACAACAACGTCAATTAAGCAACAACAACAACAAATACAACAACAACAACAACGTCAAATAAACAATAACAAAAACAACAATAACGTCAACAACAACAAAAACGTCAAATAAACAACAACTACAACGTCAACAACAATAACTACGTCAAATAAACAACAACAACAACGTCAAATAAACAATAAAAACAATAACAACGTCAACAACAACAACGTTAAATCAACAACAACGTCTAATAAACAACAACAACGTCAAATAAACAACAACAATAACAACAACAACAACGTCAAATAAACAAACACAACAACGTCAACAACAACAACAACAATGTCAAATAAAC
>OX451739.1:319517268-319547268 GCA_948472305.1 Vicia faba | reverse complement strand
CAAATAAACAACAAAAACAATGACAAAAAAACGTCAAATAAACAACAACAACAACAACAACAACAACGTCAAATAAACAACAACAACATCGTCAAATTAACAACAACAACAACGTCAAATAAACAACAACAACAACAACAATATCAACAACAACGTCAAATAAACAACAACAACAACGTCAAATATACAACAACAACAACGTCAAATAAACAAAAACAAAAAGAACAACTACATCAACAACAACAAAAATGTCAAATAAACAACAACAACAACATCAACAACAACAACTACGTCAAATAAACAACAACAACAACGTCAAATAAACAATAACAACAACAACAACGTCAACAACAACAACGTCAAATAAACAACAACAACAACAACGTCAAATAAACAACAACAACAACGTCAAATAAACAACAACAACAACGTCAAATAAACAACAACAACAACAACGTCAAATAAACAACAACAACAACAACGTCAAATAAACAACAAAAACAAAGATAACAACAACGTCAAATAAACAACAGCAACAACGTCACCTAAACAACAACAACAACATCAAAGAAACAACAACCACAACAACAACGTCAAATAAACAACAACAACAACAACAAAGTCAAATAAACAACAAAAACAACAACAACAATGTCACCAACATTAACAACGTCAAATAAATAACAACAATAACAACGTCAAATAAACAACAACAACAACAACAACAACGTCATCAACAACAACAACATCAAATAAACAACAACAACAACAATAACAACGTTAAAAATAACAACAACAATAACGTCACATAAACAACAACAACAATAACGTCAAATAAATAACAACAACAACAACAAATACAACAACAACAACGTCAAATAAACAACAACAACAACAACGTCAAATAAACAACAATAACAACAACGTCAAATAAACAACAACAACAACGTCAAATAAATAACAACAACAACAACAACAACGCCAAATAAACAACAACAACAACAATAACTATAACAACAACAACAACGTGAAATAAACAACAGCAAGAACAACGTCAACAACATTAACAACGTCAAATAAACAACAACAACAACGCCAAATAAACAACAACAACAACAACGTCAACAACACTAACAACGTCAAATAAACAACAACAACAACAACCACAACAACAACGTCAAATAAACAACAACAACAATAACGTCAAATAAACAACAGCAACAGCAACGTAAAATTAACAACAACAATAACAACAACGTCAATTAAGCAACAACAACAACAAATACAACAACAACAACAACGTCAAATAAACAATAACAAAAACAACAATAACGTCAACAACAACAAAAACGTCAAATAAACAACAACTACAACGTCAACAACAATAACTACGTCAAATAAACAACAACAACAACGTCAAATAAACAATAAAAACAATAACAACGTCAACAACAACAACGTTAAATCAACAACAACGTCTAATAAACAACAACAACGTCAAATAAACAACAACAATAACAACAACAACAACGTCAAATAAACAAACACAACAACGTCAACAACAACAACAACAACAATGTCAAATAAACAACAACAACAACAACACCGTCAACAACAACAACAACAATGTCAAATAAACAACAACAACAACAAAAACAACAACAACAACGTCAACAACAACAACGTCAAATAAACAACAACGACAACAACAACGTCAAATAAACAACAACGTCAACAACAACAACAACGTCAAACAACAACAAAAACAACGTCAAATAAACAACAACAACAACAACGTCAAATAAACAACAACAACAACAATAACAACAACAACAGCGTCAAATAAACAACAACAACAACAACGTCAAATAAACAACAACAACAACGTCAAATAAACAAAAACAAAAACAACAACTACATCAACAACAACAAAAACATCAAATAAACAACAACAACAACAACAACGTTAACAACAACAACTACGTCACATAAACAACAACAACAACGTCAAATAAACAATAACAACAACAACAACGTCAACAACGACAACGTCAAATAAACAACAACAACAACAACAACAACGTCAAATAAACAACAACAACAACGTCAAATAAACAACAACAACAACGTCAAATAAACAACAACAACAACAACGTCAAATAAACAACGACAACAACAACAACGTCAAATAAAAAACAACAACAAAAACGTCAACAACAACAACGTCAAATAAAGAACAAAAACAAAGACAACAACAACGTCAAATAAACAACAACAACAACAATAACGTCAACTAAACAACATCAACAACAACATCAAATAAACAACAACCACAACAACAACGTCAAATAAACAACACAAACAACAGCAACAACGTCAAATAAACAACAAAAACAACAACAACAATGTCACCAACATTAACAACGTCAAATAAATAACAACAATAACAACGTCAAATAAACAACAACAACAACAACAACGTCAACAACAACAACAACATCAAAATAACAACAACAACAACAATAACAACGTTAAAAATAACAACAACAACAACAATAACAACGTTAAAAATAACAACAACAATAACGTCACATAAACAACAACAACAACAACAACGTCAAATAAACAACAACAACAACAACAAATACAACAACAACAACGTCAAATAACAACAACAACGTCAAATAAACAACAACAACAACGTCAAATAAACAACAACAACAACGTCAAATAAACGACAACAACAACAACAACATCAAATAAATAACAACAACAACAACAACGCCAAATAAACAACAACAACAACAACAACAACTATTACAACAACAACAACGTGAAATAAACAACAGCAACAACAACGTCAACAACATTAACAACGTCAAATAAACAACAATAACAACAACGCCAAATAAACAACAACAACAACAATAACAACGTCAACAACACTAACAACGTCAAATAAACAACAACAACAACCACAACAACAACGTCAAATAAACAACAATAACAATAACGTCAAATAAACAACAGCAACAACAACGTCATATAAACAACAACAATAACAACTACGTCAATTAAGCAACAACAACAACAACAAATACAACAACAACAACAACAACAATGTCAAATAAACAACAACAACATCAACAACAACAAAAATGTCAAATAAACAACAACTACAACGTCAACGACAATAACTACGTCAAATAAACAACAACAACAACGTCAAATAAACAATAAAAACAACAACAACGTCAACAACAACAACGTCAAATAAACAACAAAAACAACAACGTCAAATAAACAACAACAATAACAACAACAACGTCAAATAAACAACAACAACAACGTCAAATAAACAACAACGTCAACAACAACAACAACGTGAAATAAACAACAACAACTATGTCAACAACAACAACAACATCAAATAAACTACAACTACAACAACAACGTCAACATTAACAACAACGTCAAATAAACAACAACAACAACAACAACGTCAAATAAACAACAACAACAACAACGTCAAATAAACAACAATAACAACAACAACGTCAAATAAAAAACAACAACAACAACAACAACAACGACAAATAAACAACAACAACAACAACAACATCAACAACAACAAAAACGTCAAATAAACAACAACAACAACGTCAACAACAACAACTACGTCAAATAAACAATACCAACAACGTCAAATAAACAACAACAAGAACAATGTCAATAACAACAACGTCAAATAAACAACAACATCAACGTCAAATAAAAAACAACAACAACGTCAAATAAACAACAACACCAACAACGTCAACAACAACAACAACAACAATGTTAAATAAACAACAACAATAACAACGTCAACAACAACAAAAACGTGAAATAAACAACAACAACGTCAACAACAACAACTACGTCAAATAAACAACAACAACTACGTCAAATAAATAATAACAACAACAACAACAACGTCAAATAAACAACAACAACAACAACGTCAAATAAACAACAGCAACAACACCAAATAAACAACAACAACAACAACGTCAAATAAACAACAACAACAACGTCAACGTCAACAACAACAACAACAACAATGTCAAATAAACAACAATAAAAACAACAACACCGTCAACAACAACAACAATGTCAAATAAACAACAACAACAACGTCAAATAAACAACAACGTCAACAACAACAACAACGTCAAATAAACAACAACAACAACAACAACAACACCGCCAAATAAACAACAACAACAACAACAACGTCAAATAAACAACAACAACAACGTCAAATAAACAACAACAAGAACAACAACAACAACAACGTCAAATAAACAACAACAACAACAACGTCAAATAAACAACAACAATAACAACAACGTCAACTAAACAACAACAACAACAACAACGTCAAATAAACAACAACCACAACAACAACGTCAAATAAACAACAACAACAACAACGTCAAATAAACAACAACAGCAACAACGTCAACAACAACAACCACATCAAATAAACAACAACAACAACAACGTCAAATATACAACAACAACAACAACGTCAAATAAACAACAAAAACAATGACAAAAAAAACGTCAAATAAACAACAACAACAACAACAACAACAACAACGTCAAATAAACAACAACAACAACAACAACGTCAAATAAACAACAACAACAACAACATCAAATAAACAACAACAACAACAACAATAACAACAACAACAGCGTCAAATAAACAACAACAACAACAACGTCAAATAAACAACAACAACAACGTCAAATAAACAAAAACAAAAACAACAACTACATCAACAACAACAAAAACGTCAAATAAACAACAACAACGTTAACAACAACAACTACGTCAAATAAACAACAACAACAACGTCAAATAAACAATAACAACAACAACAACGTCAACAACAACAACGTCAAATAAACAACAACAACAACAACAACGTCAAATAAACAACAACAACAACGTCAAATAAACAACAACAACAACAACAACGTCAAATAAACAACGACAACAACAACAACGTCAAATAAACAACAACAACAAAAACGTCAACAACAACAACGTCAAATAAACAACAAAAACAAAGACAACAACAACGTCAAATAAACAACAACAACAACAATAACGTCAACTAAACAACAACAACAACAACATCAAATAAACAACAACCACAACAACAACGTCAAATAAACAACACAAACAACAACAACAACGTCAAATAAACAACAAAAACAACAACAACAATGACACCAACATTAACAACGTCAAATAAATAACAACAATAACAACGTCAAATAAACAACAACAACAACAACGTCAACAACAACAACAACATCAAAATAACAACAACAACAACAACAATAACAACGTTAAAAATAACAACAACAATAACTACACATAAACAACAACAACAACGTCAAATAAACAACAACAACAACAACAAATACAACAACAACAACGTCAAATAAACAACAACAACAACATCAAATAAATAACAACAACAACAACGCCAAATAAACAACAACAACAACAACAACAACTATTACAACAACAACAACAACAACAACTATTACAACAACAACAACAACGTGAAATAAACAACAGCAACAACAACGTCAACAACATTAACAACGTCAAATAAACAACAATAACAACAACGCCAAATAAACAACAACAACAACAATAACAACGTCAACAACACTAACAACGTCAAATAAACAACAACAACAACCATAACAACAACGTCAAATAAACAACAATAACAATAACGTCAAATAAACAACAGCAACAACAACGTCAAATAAACAACAACAATAACAACTACGTCAATTAAGCAACAACAACAACAAATACAACAACAACAACAACAACAACAACGTCAAACAAACAACAACAAAAACAACAACAACAAAAATGTCCAATAAACAACAACAACAACGTCAACGACAATAACTACGTCAAATAAACAACAACAACAACGTCAAATAAACAATAAAAACAACAACAACGTCAACAACAACAACGTCAAATAAAGAACAACAACGTCAAATAAACAACAAAAACAACAACGTCAAATAAACAACAACAATAACAACAACAACGTCAAATAAACAACGACAACAACAACAAATAAACAACAACGTCAACAACAACAACAACGTGAAATAAACAACAACAACTATGTCAACAACAACAACAACATCAAATAAACTACAACTACAACAACAACGTCAACATTAACAACAACGTCAAATAAACAACAACGTCAAATAAAAAACAACAACAACAACGACAACAACGACAAATAAACAACAACAACAACAACATCAACAACAACAAAAACGTCAAATAAACAACAACAACAACGTCAACAACAACAACTACGTCAAATAAACAATAACAACAACGTCAAATAAACAACAACAAGAACAATGTCAATAACAACAACGTCAAATAAACAACAACATCAACGTCAAATAAAAAACAACAACAACAACGTCAAATAAACAACAACACCAACAACGTCAACAACAACAACAACAACAATGTTAAATAAACAACAACAATAACAACGTCAACAACAACAAAAACGTCAAATAAACAACAACAACGTCAACAGCAACAACTACGTCAAATAAACAACAACAACTACGTCAAATAAATAATAACAACAACAACAACGTCAAATAAACAACAACAACATCAACGTCAAATAAACAACAGCAACAACGCCAAATAAACAACAACAACAACGTCAAATAAACAACAACAACAACGTCAACGTCAACAACAACAACAACAACAATGTCAAATAAACAACAATAAAAACAACAACACCGTCAACAACAACAACAATGTCAAATAAACAACAACAACAACAACGTCAAATAAACAACAACGTCAACAACAACAACAACGTCAAATAAACAACAACAACAACAACAACACCGCCAAATAAACAACAACAACAACAACAACGTCAAATAAACAACAACAACAACAACGTCAAATAAACAACAACAACAACAACGTCAAATAAACAACAACAAGAACAACAACAACAACAACGTCAAATAAACAACAACGTCAACTAAACAACAACAACAACAACGTCAAATAAACAACAACAATAACAACAACGTCAACTAAACAACAACAACAACAACAACAACGTCAAATAAACAACAACAACAACAACGTCAAATAAACAACAACAACAACAACGTCAAATAAACAACAACAACAACAACAATAACAACAACAACAACGTCAAATAAACAACAACAACAACGTCAAATAAACAACAACAACGTCAAATAAACAAAAACAAAAACAACAACTACATCAAAAACAACAAAAACGTCAAATAAACAACAACAACAACAACAACGTTAACAACAACAACTACGTCAAATAAACAATAACAACAACGTCAAATAAACAATAACAACAACAACAACGTCAACAACAACAACGTCAAATAAACAACAACAACAACAACAACGTCAAATAAACAACAACAACAACGTCAAATAAACAACAACAACAACAACGTCAAATAAACAACGACAACAACTACAACGTCAAATAAACAACAACAACAAAAACGTCAACAACAACAACGTCAAATAAACAACAAAAACAAAGACAACAACAACGTCAAATAAACAACAACAACAACAATAACGTCAACTAAACAACAACAACAACAACAACATCAAATAAACAACAACCACAACAACAACGTCAAATAAACAACACAAACAACAACAACAACGTCAAATAAACAACAAAAACAACAACAACAATGTCACCAACATTAACAACGTCAAATAAATAACAACAATAACAACGTCAAATAAACAACAACAACAACAACAACAACGTCAACAACAACAACAACATCAAAATAACAACAACAACAACAATAACAACGTTAAAAATAACAACAACAATAACGTCACATAAACAACAACAACAAGGTCAAATAAACAACAACAACAACAAATACAACAACAACAACGTCAAATAACAACAACAACGTCAAATAAACAACAACAACAACAACGTCAAATAAACAACAACAACAACGTCAAATATACAACAACAACAACATCAAATAAATAACAACAACAACAACAACGCCAAATAAACAACAACAACAACAACAACAACTATTACAACAACAACAACAACGTGAAATAAACAACAGCAACAACAACGTCAACAACATTAACAACGTCAACTAAACAACAATAACAACAACGCCAAATAAACAACAACAACAACAATAACAACGTCAACAACACTAACAACGTCAAATAAACAACAACAACAACCACAACAACAACGTCAAATAAACAACAATAACAATAACGTCAAATAAACAACAGCAACAACAACGTCAAATAAACAACAACAATAACAACTACGTCAATTAAGCATCAAAAACAACAAATACAACAACAACAACAACAACAACAACAACAACAACAACGTCAAACAAACAACAACAAAAACAACAACAACAAAAATGTCAAATAAACAACAACTACAACGTCAACGACAATAACTACGTCAAATAAACAACAACAACAACGTCAAATAAACAATAAAAACAACAACAACGTCAACAACAACAACGTCAAATAAACAACAAAAACAACAACGTCAAATAAACAACAACAATAACAACAACAACGTCAAATAAACAACAACAACGTCAAATAAACAACAACGTCAACAACAACAACAACGTGAAATAAACAACAACAACTATGTCAACAACAACAACAACATCAAATAAACTACAACTACAACAACAACGTCAACATTAACAACAACGTCAAATAAACAACAACAACAACAACGTCAAATAAACAACAACAACAACACCGTCAAATAAACAACAACAACAACAACAACGTCAAATAAAAAACAACAACAACAACAACAACAACAACGACAAATAAACAACAACAACAACAACATCAACAACAACAAAAACGTCAAATAAACAACAACAACAACGTCAACAACAACAACTACGTCAAATAAACAATAACAACAACGTCAAATAAACAACAACAAGAACAATGTCAATAACAACAACGTCAAATAAAAAACAACATCAACGTCAAATAAAAAACAACAACAACAATGTCAAATAAACAACAACACCAACAACGTCAACAACAACAACAACAACAATGTTAAATAAACAACAACAATAACACCGTCAACAACAACAAAAACGTCAAATAAACAACAACAACGTCAACAGCAACAACTACGTCAAATAAACAACAACAACTACGTCAAATAAATAATAACAACAACAACAACAACGTCAAATAAACAACAACAACAACAATGTCAAATAAACAACAGCAACAACGCCAAATAAACAACCACAACAACAACGTCAAATAAACAACAACAACAACGTCAACGTCAACAACAACAACAACAACAAAAACAACAACAACGTCAAATAAACAACAACAACAACAATAACAACAACAACAGCGTCAAATAAACAACAACAACAACAACGTCAAATAAACAACAACAACAACGTCAAATAAACAAAAACAAAAACAACAACTACATCAACAACAACAAAAACATCAAATAAACAACAACAACAACAACAACGTTAACAACAACAACTACGTCACATAAACAACAACAACAACGTCAAATAAACAATAACAACAACAACAACGTCAACAACGACAACGTCAAATAAACAACAACAACAACAACAACAACGTCAAATAAACAACAACAACAACGTCAAATAAACAACAACAACAACGTCAAATAAACAACAACAACAACAACGTCAAATAAACAACGACAACAACAACAACGTCAAATAAAAAACAACAACAAAAACGTCAACAACAACAACGTCAAATAAAGAACAAAAACAAAGACAACAACAACGTCAAATAAACAACAACAACAACAATAACGTCAACTAAACAACATCAACAACAACATCAAATAAACAACAACCACAACAACAACGTCAAATAAACAACACAAACAACAGCAACAACGTCAAATAAACAACAAAAACAACAACAACAATGTCACCAACATTAACAACGTCAAATAAATAACAACAATAACAACGTCAAATAAACAACAACAACAACAACAACGTCAACAACAACAACAACATCAAAATAACAACAACAACAACAATAACAACGTTAAAAATAACAACAACAACAACAATAACAACGTTAAAAATAACAACAACAATAACGTCACATAAACAACAACAACAACAACAACGTCAAATAAACAACAACAACAACAACAAATACAACAACAACAACGTCAAATAACAACAACAACGTCAAATAAACAACAACAACAACGTCAAATAAACAACAACAACAACGTCAAATAAACGACAACAACAACAACAACATCAAATAAATAACAACAACAACAACAACGCCAAATAAACAACAACAACAACAACAACAACTATTACAACAACAACAACGTGAAATAAACAACAGCAACAACAACGTCAACAACATTAACAACGTCAAATAAACAACAATAACAACAACGCCAAATAAACAACAACAACAACAATAACAACGTCAACAACACTAACAACGTCAAATAAACAACAACAACAACCACAACAACAACGTCAAATAAACAACAATAACAATAACGTCAAATAAACAACAGCAACAACAACGTCATATAAACAACAACAATAACAACTACGTCAATTAAGCAACAACAACAACAACAAATACAACAACAACAACAACAACAATGTCAAATAAACAACAACAACATCAACAACAACAAAAATGTCAAATAAACAACAACTACAACGTCAACGACAATAACTACGTCAAATAAACAACAACAACAACGTCAAATAAACAATAAAAACAACAACAACGTCAACAACAACAACGTCAAATAAACAACAAAAACAACAACGTCAAATAAACAACAACAATAACAACAACAACGTCAAATAAACAACAACAACAACGTCAAATAAACAACAACGTCAACAACAACAACAACGTGAAATAAACAACAACAACTATGTCAACAACAACAACAACATCAAATAAACTACAACTACAACAACAACGTCAACATTAACAACAACGTCAAATAAACAACAACAACAACAACAACGTCAAATAAACAACAACAACAACAACGTCAAATAAACAACAATAACAACAACAACGTCAAATAAAAAACAACAACAACAACAACAACAACGACAAATAAACAACAACAACAACAACAACATCAACAACAACAAAAACGTCAAATAAACAACAACAACAACGTCAACAACAACAACTACGTCAAATAAACAATACCAACAACGTCAAATAAACAACAACAAGAACAATGTCAATAACAACAACGTCAAATAAACAACAACATCAACGTCAAATAAAAAACAACAACAACGTCAAATAAACAACAACACCAACAACGTCAACAACAACAACAACAACAATGTTAAATAAACAACAACAATAACAACGTCAACAACAACAAAAACGTGAAATAAACAACAACAACGTCAACAACAACAACTACGTCAAATAAACAACAACAACTACGTCAAATAAATAATAACAACAACAACAACAACGTCAAATAAACAACAACAACAACAACGTCAAATAAACAACAGCAACAACACCAAATAAACAACAACAACAACAACGTCAAATAAACAACAACAACAACGTCAACGTCAACAACAACAACAACAACAATGTCAAATAAACAACAATAAAAACAACAACACCGTCAACAACAACAACAATGTCAAATAAACAACAACAACAACGTCAAATAAACAACAACGTCAACAACAACAACAACGTCAAATAAACAACAACAACAACAACAACAACACCGCCAAATAAACAACAACAACAACAACAACGTCAAATAAACAACAACAACAACGTCAAATAAACAACAACAAGAACAACAACAACAACAACGTCAAATAAACAACAACAACAACAACGTCAAATAAACAACAACAATAACAACAACGTCAACTAAACAACAACAACAACAACAACGTCAAATAAACAACAACCACAACAACAACGTCAAATAAACAACAACAACAACAACGTCAAATAAACAACAACAGCAACAACGTCAACAACAACAACCACATCAAATAAACAACAACAACAACAACGTCAAATATACAACAACAACAACAACGTCAAATAAACAACAAAAACAATGACAAAAAAAACGTCAAATAAACAACAACAACAACAACAACAACAACAACGTCAAATAAACAACAACAACAACAACAACGTCAAATAAACAACAACAACAACAACATCAAATAAACAACAACAACAACAACAATAACAACAACAACAGCGTCAAATAAACAACAACAACAACAACGTCAAATAAACAACAACAACAACGTCAAATAAACAAAAACAAAAACAACAACTACATCAACAACAACAAAAACGTCAAATAAACAACAACAACGTTAACAACAACAACTACGTCAAATAAACAACAACAACAACGTCAAATAAACAATAACAACAACAACAACGTCAACAACAACAACGTCAAATAAACAACAACAACAACAACAACGTCAAATAAACAACAACAACAACGTCAAATAAACAACAACAACAACAACAACGTCAAATAAACAACGACAACAACAACAACGTCAAATAAACAACAACAACAAAAACGTCAACAACAACAACGTCAAATAAACAACAAAAACAAAGACAACAACAACGTCAAATAAACAACAACAACAACAATAACGTCAACTAAACAACAACAACAACAACATCAAATAAACAACAACCACAACAACAACGTCAAATAAACAACACAAACAACAACAACAACGTCAAATAAACAACAAAAACAACAACAACAATGACACCAACATTAACAACGTCAAATAAATAACAACAATAACAACGTCAAATAAACAACAACAACAACAACGTCAACAACAACAACAACATCAAAATAACAACAACAACAACAACAATAACAACGTTAAAAATAACAACAACAATAACTACACATAAACAACAACAACAACGTCAAATAAACAACAACAACAACAACAAATACAACAACAACAACGTCAAATAAACAACAACAACAACATCAAATAAATAACAACAACAACAACGCCAAATAAACAACAACAACAACAACAACAACTATTACAACAACAACAACAACAACAACTATTACAACAACAACAACAACGTGAAATAAACAACAGCAACAACAACGTCAACAACATTAACAACGTCAAATAAACAACAATAACAACAACGCCAAATAAACAACAACAACAACAATAACAACGTCAACAACACTAACAACGTCAAATAAACAACAACAACAACCATAACAACAACGTCAAATAAACAACAATAACAATAACGTCAAATAAACAACAGCAACAACAACGTCAAATAAACAACAACAATAACAACTACGTCAATTAAGCAACAACAACAACAAATACAACAACAACAACAACAACAACAACGTCAAACAAACAACAACAAAAACAACAACAACAAAAATGTCCAATAAACAACAACAACAACGTCAACGACAATAACTACGTCAAATAAACAACAACAACAACGTCAAATAAACAATAAAAACAACAACAACGTCAACAACAACAACGTCAAATAAAGAACAACAACGTCAAATAAACAACAAAAACAACAACGTCAAATAAACAACAACAATAACAACAACAACGTCAAATAAACAACGACAACAACAACAAATAAACAACAACGTCAACAACAACAACAACGTGAAATAAACAACAACAACTATGTCAACAACAACAACAACATCAAATAAACTACAACTACAACAACAACGTCAACATTAACAACAACGTCAAATAAACAACAACGTCAAATAAAAAACAACAACAACAACGACAACAACGACAAATAAACAACAACAACAACAACATCAACAACAACAAAAACGTCAAATAAACAACAACAACAACGTCAACAACAACAACTACGTCAAATAAACAATAACAACAACGTCAAATAAACAACAACAAGAACAATGTCAATAACAACAACGTCAAATAAACAACAACATCAACGTCAAATAAAAAACAACAACAACAACGTCAAATAAACAACAACACCAACAACGTCAACAACAACAACAACAACAATGTTAAATAAACAACAACAATAACAACGTCAACAACAACAAAAACGTCAAATAAACAACAACAACGTCAACAGCAACAACTACGTCAAATAAACAACAACAACTACGTCAAATAAATAATAACAACAACAACAACGTCAAATAAACAACAACAACATCAACGTCAAATAAACAACAGCAACAACGCCAAATAAACAACAACAACAACGTCAAATAAACAACAACAACAACGTCAACGTCAACAACAACAACAACAACAATGTCAAATAAACAACAATAAAAACAACAACACCGTCAACAACAACAACAATGTCAAATAAACAACAACAACAACAACGTCAAATAAACAACAACGTCAACAACAACAACAACGTCAAATAAACAACAACAACAACAACAACACCGCCAAATAAACAACAACAACAACAACAACGTCAAATAAACAACAACAACAACAACGTCAAATAAACAACAACAACAACAACGTCAAATAAACAACAACAAGAACAACAACAACAACAACGTCAAATAAACAACAACGTCAACTAAACAACAACAACAACAACGTCAAATAAACAACAACAATAACAACAACGTCAACTAAACAACAACAACAACAACAACAACGTCAAATAAACAACAACAACAACAACGTCAAATAAACAACAACAACAACAACGTCAAATAAACAACAACAACAACAACAATAACAACAACAACAACAACGTCAAATAAACAACAACAACAACGTCAAATAAACAACAACAACGTCAAATAAACAAAAACAAAAACAACAACTACATCAAAAACAACAAAAACGTCAAATAAACAACAACAACAACAACAACGTTAACAACAACAACTACGTCAAATAAACAATAACAACAACGTCAAATAAACAATAACAACAACAACAACGTCAACAACAACAACGTCAAATAAACAACAACAACAACAACAACGTCAAATAAACAACAACAACAACGTCAAATAAACAACAACAACAACAACGTCAAATAAACAACGACAACAACTACAACGTCAAATAAACAACAACAACAAAAACGTCAACAACAACAACGTCAAATAAACAACAAAAACAAAGACAACAACAACGTCAAATAAACAACAACAACAACAATAACGTCAACTAAACAACAACAACAACAACAACATCAAATAAACAACAACCACAACAACAACGTCAAATAAACAACACAAACAACAACAACAACGTCAAATAAACAACAAAAACAACAACAACAATGTCACCAACATTAACAACGTCAAATAAATAACAACAATAACAACGTCAAATAAACAACAACAACAACAACAACAACGTCAACAACAACAACAACATCAAAATAACAACAACAACAACAATAACAACGTTAAAAATAACAACAACAATAACGTCACATAAACAACAACAACAAGGTCAAATAAACAACAACAACAACAAATACAACAACAACAACGTCAAATAACAACAACAACGTCAAATAAACAACAACAACAACAACGTCAAATAAACAACAACAACAACGTCAAATATACAACAACAACAACATCAAATAAATAACAACAACAACAACAACGCCAAATAAACAACAACAACAACAACAACAACTATTACAACAACAACAACAACGTGAAATAAACAACAGCAACAACAACGTCAACAACATTAACAACGTCAACTAAACAACAATAACAACAACGCCAAATAAACAACAACAACAACAATAACAACGTCAACAACACTAACAACGTCAAATAAACAACAACAACAACCACAACAACAACGTCAAATAAACAACAATAACAATAACGTCAAATAAACAACAGCAACAACAACGTCAAATAAACAACAACAATAACAACTACGTCAATTAAGCATCAAAAACAACAAATACAACAACAACAACAACAACAACAACAACAACAACAACGTCAAACAAACAACAACAAAAACAACAACAACAAAAATGTCAAATAAACAACAACTACAACGTCAACGACAATAACTACGTCAAATAAACAACAACAACAACGTCAAATAAACAATAAAAACAACAACAACGTCAACAACAACAACGTCAAATAAACAACAAAAACAACAACGTCAAATAAACAACAACAATAACAACAACAACGTCAAATAAACAACAACAACGTCAAATAAACAACAACGTCAACAACAACAACAACGTGAAATAAACAACAACAACTATGTCAACAACAACAACAACATCAAATAAACTACAACTACAACAACAACGTCAACATTAACAACAACGTCAAATAAACAACAACAACAACAACGTCAAATAAACAACAACAACAACACCGTCAAATAAACAACAACAACAACAACAACGTCAAATAAAAAACAACAACAACAACAACAACAACAACGACAAATAAACAACAACAACAACAACATCAACAACAACAAAAACGTCAAATAAACAACAACAACAACGTCAACAACAACAACTACGTCAAATAAACAATAACAACAACGTCAAATAAACAACAACAAGAACAATGTCAATAACAACAACGTCAAATAAAAAACAACATCAACGTCAAATAAAAAACAACAACAACAATGTCAAATAAACAACAACACCAACAACGTCAACAACAACAACAACAACAATGTTAAATAAACAACAACAATAACACCGTCAACAACAACAAAAACGTCAAATAAACAACAACAACGTCAACAGCAACAACTACGTCAAATAAACAACAACAACTACGTCAAATAAATAATAACAACAACAACAACAACGTCAAATAAACAACAACAACAACAATGTCAAATAAACAACAGCAACAACGCCAAATAAACAACCACAACAACAACGTCAAATAAACAACAACAACAACGTCAACGTCAACAACAACAACAACAACAATGTCAAATAAACAACAATAAAAACAACAACACCGTCAACAACAACAACAATGTCAAATAAACAACAACAACAACGTCAAATAAACAACAACGTCAACAACAACAACGTCAAATAAACAACAACAACAACAACAACACCGCCAAATAAACAACAACAACAACAATGTCAAATAAACAACAACAACAACAACAACGTCAAATAAACAACAACAAGAACAACAACAACAACAACGTCAAATAAACAACAACAACAACAACGTCAAATAAACAACAACAATAACAACAACGTCAACTAAACAACAACAACAACAACAACAACAACGTCAAATAAACAACAACCACAACAACAACGTCAAATAAACAACAACAACAACAACGTCAAATAAACAACAACAGCAACAACGTCAACAACAACAACAACATTAAATAAACAACAACAACAACAACGTCAAATAAACAACAACAACAACAACAACGTCAAATAAACAACAAAAACAATGACAAAAAAAACGTCAAATAAACAACAACAACAACAACGTCAAATAAACAACAACAACAACAACAACGTCAAATAAACAACAACAACAACAACAACGTCAAATAAACAACAACAACAACAACAATAACAACAACAACAGCGTCAAATAAACAACAACAACAACAACGTCAAATAAACAACAACAACAACGTCAAATAAACAAAAACAAAAACAACAACTACATCAACAACAACAAAAACATCAAATAAACAACAACAACAACAACAACGTTAACAACAACAACTACGTCAAATAAACAACAACAACAACGTCAAATAAACAATAACAACAACGTCAACAACAACAACGTCAAATAAACAACAACAACAACAACGTCAAATAAACAACAACAACAACATCAAATAAACAACATCAACAACAACGTCAAATAAACAACGACAACAACAACAACGTCAAATAAACAACAACAACAAAAACGTCAACAACAACAACGTCAAATAAACAACAAAAACAAAGACAACAACAACGTCAAATAAACAACAACAACAACAATAACGTCAACTAAACAACAACAACAACAACATCAAATAAACAACAACCACAACAACAACGTCAAATAAACAACACAAACAACAACAACAACGTCAAATAAACAACAAAAACAACAACAACAATGTCACCACCATTAACAACGTCAAATAAATAACAACAATAACAACATCAAATAAACAACAACAACAACAACGTCAACAACAACAACAACATCAAAATAACAACAACAACAACAATAACAACGTTAAAAATAACAACAACAATAACGTCACATAAACAACAACAACAACGTCAAATAAACAACAACAACAACAACAACAAATACAACAACAACAACGTCAAATAACAACAACAACGTCAAATAAACAACAACAACAACAACGTCAAATAAACAACAACAACAACGTCAAATAAACAACAACAACAACATCAAATAAATAACAACAACAACAACAACAACGCCAAATAAACAACAACAACAACAACAACAACAACAACAACTATTACAACAACAACAACGTGAAATAAACAACAACAACAACAACGTCAACAACATTAACAACGTCAAATAAACAACAATAACAACAACGCCAAATAAACAACAACAACAACAATAACAACGTCAACAACACTAACAACGTCAAATAAACAACAACAACAACCACAACAACAACGTCAAATAAACAACAATAACAATAACGTCAAATAAACAACAGCAACAACAAAGTCAAATAAACAACAACAATAACAACTACGTCAATTAAGCAACAACAACAACAACAAATACAACAACAACAACAACAACAACAACAACAACGTCAAATAAACAACAACAAAAACAACAACAACATCAACAACAACAAAAATGTCAAATAAACAACAACTACAACGTCAACGACAATAACTACGTCAAATAAACAACAACAACAACGTCAAATAAACAATAAAAACAACAACAACGTCAACAACAACAACGTCAAATAAACAACAACAACGTCAAATAAACAACAAAAACAACAACGTCAAATAAACAACAACAATAACAACAACAACGTCAAATAAACAACAACAACAACAACGTCAAATAAACAACAACGTCAACAACAACAACAACGTGAAATAAACAACAACAACTATGTCAACAACAACAACAACATCAAATAAACTACAACTACAACAACAACGTCAACATTAACAACAACGTCAAATAAACAACAACAACAACAACGTCAAATAAACAACAACAACAACACCGTCAAATAAACAACAACAACAACAACAACAACGTCAAATAAAAAACAACAACAACAACAACGACAAATAAACAACAACAACAACAACATCAACAACAACAAAAACGTCAAATAAACAACAACAACAACGTCAACAACAACAACTACGTCAAATAAACAATAACAACAACGTCAAATAAACAACAACAAGAACAATGTCAATAACAACAACGTCAAACAAACAACAACATCAACGTCAAATAAAAAACAACAACAACAACGTCAAATAAACAACAACACCAACAACGTCAACAACAACAACAACAACAATGTTAAATAAACAACAACAATAACAACGTCAACAACAACAAAAACGTCAAATAAACAACAACAACGTCAACAACAACAACTACGTCAAATAAACAACAACAACTACGTCAAATAAATAATAACAACAAGAACAACAACGTCAAATAAACAACAACAACAACAACAACGTCAAATAAACAACAGCAACAACGCCAAATAAACAACAATAACAACAACGTCAAATAAACAACAACAACAACGTCAACGTCAACAACAACAACAACAATGTCAAATAAACAACAATAAAAACAACAACACCGTCAACAACAACAACAATGTCAAATAAACAACAACAACAACAACAACGTCAAATAAACAACAACGTCAACAACAACTTCAAATAAACAACAACAACAACAACAACACCGCCAAATAAACAACAACAACAACAACAACGTGAAATAAACAACAACAACAACAACAACGTCAAATAAACAACAACAAGAACAACAACAACAACAACGTCAAATAAACAACAACAACAACAACAACGTCAAATAAACAACAACAATAACAACAACGTCAACTTAAAAACAACAACAACAATAACAACAACGTCAACTTAAAAACAACAACAACAAAAACGTCAAATAAACAACAACCACACCAACAACGTCAAATAAACAACAACAACAACAACGTCAAATAAACAACAAAAACAACAACAACAATGTCAACAACATTAAGAAAGTCAAATAAACAACAACAACACCAACGTCAAATAAACAACAATAACAACAACAACGTCAAATAAACAACAAAAACAAAGACAACAACAACAACAACAACAATAACAACGTTAAAAATAACAACAACAATAACGTCAAATAAACAACAACAACAACAACAACAACAACAACGTCAAATAAATAACAACAACAACAACAACAAATACAACAACAACAACAACAACAACAACGTCAAATAACAACAACAACGTCAAATAAACAACAACAACAACGTCAAATAAACATCAACAACAACGTCAAATAAACAACAACAACAACAACATCAAATAAACAACAACAACAACAACATCAACAATAACAAAAACGTCAAATAAACAACTACGTCAACAACAACAACTACGTCAAATACACAACAACAACAACGTCAAATAAACAACAACAACAACAATGTCAACAACAACAACGTCAAATAAAGAACAACAACAACGTCAAATAAACAAAAACAACTAAAACAACGTCAAATAAACAACAACAACAACAACAACAACGTCGAATAAACAACAACACCTACAACGTCAACAACAACAACAACAATGTCAAATAAACAACAACAACAACGTCAACAACAACAACAATGTCAAATAAACAACAACAACAACGTCAAATAAACAACAACAACAACGTCAAATAAACAACAATAACAACGTCAAATAAACAACAACAACAACAACAACGTCAAATAAACAACAACAACAACGTCAAATAAACAAAAACAACAACTATGTCAACAACAACAACAACGTCAAATAAACAACAACAACAACGTCAACAACAACAACAACGTCAAATAAACAACAACAACAACGTCAAATAAACAACAACAACACCGTCAAATAAACAACAACAACAACAAGGTCAAATAAACAACAACAACAACAACGTCAACACCAATAACAACAACGTCAAATAAACAACAACAACAACTATGTCAACAACAACAACGTCAAATAAACAACAACAACAACAACATCAACAACAACAACAACGTCAAATAAACAAAAAAAACAACAACGTCAAATAAACAACAACAACACCGTCAAATAAACAACAACAATCACAATGTCAAATAAACAACAACAAGAACAACGTTAAATAAACAACAACAACAACAACAACGTCAAATAAATAATAGCAACAACAACAACAACGTCAAATAAACAACAACAACAACAATAACAACAACAACGTGAAATAAACAACAGTAACAACAATGTCAACAACATTAACAACGTCAAATAAACAATAACAACAACAATGTCAAATAAACAACAACAACAACGTCAACAACAACAACAACGTCAAATAAACAACAACAACAACGTCAAATAAACAACAACAACAACAACAACAACGTCAAATAAATATCAACAACAACAACAACGTCAAATATACAACGTCAACAACAACAACAACGTCAAATAAACAACAACACCAACAACGTCAACAACAACAACAACAACAACAATGTCAAATAAACAACAACAACAATGTCAAATAAACAACAACAACAACAACGTCAAATAAACAACAACAACAACGTCAAATAAACAACAACAACAACGTCAAATAAACAACAACAACAACGTCAACAACAAAAACAACAACGTCAAATAAACAACAACAAGAACTATGTCAACAACAACAACAACGTCAAATAAACAACAACAACAACAACAACGTCAACAACAACAACGTCAAATAAACAACAACAACAACAACAACGTCAAATAAACAACAACAACACCGTCAAATAAACAACAACAACAACAACAACGTCAAATAAACAACAACAACAACGTCAAATAAACAACAACAACAACGTCAAATAAACAACAACAACAACAACAACGTCAAATAAACAACAACAACAATGTCAAATAAACAACAACAACAACAACGTCTAATAAACAACGACAACAACAACAACGTCAAATAAACAACAACAACAAAAACGTCAACAACAACAACGTCAAATAAACAACAAAAACAAAGACAACAACAACGTCAAATAAACAACAACAACAACAAGAACGTCAACTAAACAACAACAACAACAACATCAAATAAACAACAACCACAACAACAACGTCAAATAAACAACACAAACAACAACAACAACGTCAAATAAACAACAAAAACAACAACAACAATGTCACCAACATTAACAACGTCAAATAAATAACAACAATAACAACGTCAAATAAACAACAACAACAACAACAACGTCAACAACAACAACAACATCAAAATAACAACAACAACAACAACAATAACAACATTAAAATAAACAACAACAACACCGTCAAATAAACAACAACGTCAAATAAACAACAACAAGAACAACGTTAAATAAACAACAACAACAACAACAACAACAACAACAACGTCAACAACAACAACGTCAAATAAACAACAA
This sequence comes from Vicia faba, assembly GCA_948472305.1. Taxonomy (NCBI): domain Eukaryota; kingdom Viridiplantae; phylum Streptophyta; class Magnoliopsida; order Fabales; family Fabaceae; genus Vicia; species Vicia faba. The sequence goes on along the minus strand of OX451739.1, from coordinate 319,524,208 downwards.
CAACAACAACGTCAAATAAACAACAACAACAACAACAACGTCAAATAAACAACAACAACAACAACAACGTCAAATAAACAACAACAACAACAACAACAACAACGTCAAATAAATAACAACAACAAATACAACAACAACAACGTCAAATAACAAAAACAACGTCAAATAAACAACAATAACAACGTCAAATAAACAACAACAACAACAACATCAAATAAACAACAACTACAACAACAACGTCAAATAAACAACAACAACAACAATGTCAACAACATTGTCAAATAAACAACAACAACAATGTCAAATAAACAACAACAACTAAAACAACGTCAAATAAACAACAACAATAACAACAACACCAACAACGTCAACAACAACAACAACAACAACAGTGTCAAATAAACAACAACAACAGCAACAACGTCAACAATAACAACAATGTCAAATAAACAACAACAACAATGTCAAATAAACAACAACAACAATGTCAAATAAATAACAACAACAACAACAACAACAATGTCCACAACAACAACAACGTCAAATAAAAAACAACAACAACGTCAAATAAACAACAACGTTAACAACATCAACAATGTCAAATAAACAACAACAACAATAACTATGTCAACAACAACGATAATGTCAAATAAACAACAACAACAACAACAACGTCAACAACAACTACGTCAAATAAACAACAACAACAACAACGTCAAATAAACAACAACAACAACAACACCGTCAAATAAACAACAACAACAACAACAACGTCAAATAAACAACAACAACAACAACGTCAAATAAACAACAACAACAACGTCAAATAAACAACAACAACAACGTCAACAACAACAACAACGTCAAATAAACAACAACAACAACAACGTCAACAACAACAACAACAACGTCAAATAAACAACAACAACAACGTCAAATAAACAATAACAACAACAATGTCAAATAAACAACAACAACGTCAAATAAACAACAACAACAACAACGTCAAATTAACAACAACAACAACAATAACAACAACAACAACGTCAAATAAATAACAACAACAACAACAACGTCAAATATACAACGTCAACAACAACAACAACGTCAAATAAACAACAAAACCAACAACGTCAACAACAACAACAACAACAACAATGTCAAATAAACAACAACAACAACAACAATGTCAAATAAACAACAACAACAACAACGTCAAATAAACAACAACAACAACAACGTCAAATAAACAACAACAACAACGTCAACAACAACAACAACGTCAAATAAACAACAACAAGAACTATGTCAACAACAACAACAACGTCAAATAAACAACAACAACAACGTCAACAACAACAACGTCAAATAAACAACAACAACAACAACAACGTCAAATAAACAACAACAACACCGTCAAATAAACAACAACAACAACATCAACGTCAAATAAACAACAACAACAACGTCAAATAAACAACAACAACAACAACGTCAACAACAACAACAACGTCAAATAAACAACAACAACAACAACAACGTCAACAACAACAACAACGTCAAATAAACAACAACAACAACGTCAAATAAACAATAACAACAACAATGTCAAATAAACAACAACAACGTCAAATAAACAACAACAACAACGTCAAATAAACAACAACAACACCGTCAAATAAACAACAACAACAACAACAACGTCAAATAAACAACAACAACAACGTCAAATAAACAACAACAACAACGTCAAATAAACAACAACAACAACAACGTCAACAACAACAACAACGTCAAATAAACAACAACAACGTCAAATAAACAATAACAACAATAATGTCAAATAAACAACAACAACGTCAAATAAACAACAACAACAACAACGTCAAATAAACAACAACAACAACAACGTAAAATAAATAACAACAACAACAACGTCAAATATACAACGTCAACAACAACAACAACGTCAAATAAACAACAACACCAACAACGTCAACAACAACAACAACAACAATGTCAAATAAACAACAACAACAACAACAATGTCAAATAAACAACAACAACAACAACGTCAAATAAACAACAACAACAACGTCAAATAAACAACAACAACAACGTCAAATAAACAACAACAACAACGTCAACAACAAAAACAACAACGTCAAATAAACAACAACAAGAACTATGTCAACAACAACAACAACAACGTCAAATAAACAACAACAACAACAACGTCAACAACAACAACGTCAAATAAACAACAACAACAACAACAACAACGTCAAATAAACAACAACAATAACATCAACAACAACAACAACGTCAAATAAACAACAACAACAACAACAACGTCAAATAAACAACAACAACACCGTCAAATAAACAACAACAACAACAACGTCAAATAAACAACAACAACAACGTCAAATAAACAACAACAACGTTAACAACAACAACAACAACGTCAAATAAACAACAACAATAACAACAACGTCAACAACAACAACAACAACGTCAAATAAACAATAACAACGTCAATTAAACAATAACACCAACAATGTCAAATAAACAACAACAACGTCAAATAAACAACAACAACAACAACGTCAAATAAACAACAACAACAACAATAAAAACAACAACAACGTCAAATAAATAACAACAACAACAACGTCAAATATACAACGTCAACAACAACAACAACGTCAACAACAAAAACAACAACGTCAAATAAACAACAACAAGAACTATGTCAACAACAACAACAACGTCAAATAAACAACAACAACAACAACGTCAACAACAACAACGTCAAATAAACAACAACAACAACAACAACGTCAAATAAACAACAACAACACCGTCAAATAAACAACAACAACAACAACGTCAAATAAACAACAACAACAACGTCAAATAAACAACAACAACAACGTCAACATCAACAACAACAACAACAACGTCAAATAAACAACAACAAGAACAATGTCAATAACAACAACGTCAAATAAACAACAACATCAACGTCAAATAAAAAACAACAACAACAACGTCAAATAAACAACAACACCAACAACGTCAACAACAACAACAACAATGTTAGATAAACAACAACAATAACAACGTCAACAACAACAAAAACGTCAAATAAACAACAACAACGTCAACAACAACAACTACGTCAAATTAACAACAACAACTACGTCAAATAAATAATAACCACAACAACAACAACGTCAAATAAACAACAACAAACGTCAAATAAACAACAGCAACAACGCCAAATAAACAACAACAACAACAACGTCAAATAAACAACAACAACAACGTCAACGTCAACAACAACAACAACAACAATGTCAAATAAACAACAATAAAAACAACAACACCGTCAACAACAACAACAATGTCAAATAAACAACAACAACAACAACGTCAAATAAACAACAACGTCAACAACAACAACAACGTCAAATAAACAACAATAACAACAACACCGCCAAATAAACAACAACAACAACAACAACGTCAAATAAACAACAACAACAACGTCAAATAAACAACAACAAGAACAACAACAACAACAACGTCAAATAAACAACAACAACAACAACGTCAAATAAACAACAACAATAACAACAACGTCAACTAAACAACAACAACAACAACAACAACGTCAAATAAACAACAACCACAACAACAACGTCAAATAAACAACAACAACAACAACGTCAAATAAACAACAACAGCACCAACGTCAACAACAACAACAACATCAAATAAACAACAACAACAACAACGTCTAATAAAATACAACAACAACAACGTCAAATAAACAACAAAAACAATGAGAAAAAAAACGTCAAATAAACAACAACAACAACAACAACAACAACGTCAAATAAACAACAACAACAACGTCAAATAAACAACAACAACAACGTCAAATAAACAACAACAACAACAATAACAACAACAACAGCGTCAAATAAACAACAACAACAAGAACGTCAAATAAACAACAACAACAACGTCAAATAAACAAAAACAAAAACAACAACTACATCAACAACAACAAAAACGTCAAATAAACAACAACAACAACAACAACAACGTTAACAACAACAACGTCAAATAAACAACAACAACAACGTCAAATAAACAATAACAACAACAACAACGTCAACAACAACAACGTCAAATAAACAACAACAACAACAACAACGTCAAATAAACAACAACAACAATGTCAAATAAACAACAACAACAACAACGTCAAATAAACAACGACAACAACAACAACGTCAAATAAACAACAACAACAAAAACGTCAACAACAACAACGTCAAATAAACAACAAAAACAAAGACAACAACAACGTCAAATAAACAACAACAACAACAATAACGTCAACTAAACAACATCAAATAAACAACAACCACAACAACAACGTCAAATAAACAACACAAACAACAACAACAACGTCAAATAAACAACAAAAACAACAACAACAATGTCACCAACATTAACAACGTCAAATAAATAACAACAATAACAACGTCAAATAAACAACAACAACAACAACGTCAACAACAACAACAACATCAAAATAACAACAACAACAACAACAATAACAACATTAAAATAAACAACAACAACACCGTCAAATAAACAACAACGTCAAATAAACAACAACAAGAACAACGTTAAATAAACAACAACAACAACAACGTCAAATAAATAACAACAACAACAACAACAACGTCAAATAAACAACAACAACAACAATAACAACAACAACGTGAAATAAACAACAGTAACAACAATGTCAACAACATTAACAACGTCAAATAAACAACAACAAGAACAACGTTAAATAAACAACAACAACAACAACAAAAACAACGTCAACAACAACAACAACGTCAAATAAACAACAACAACAACAACAACGTCAAATAAACAACAACAACAACAACAACGTCAAATAAACAACAACAACAACAACGTCAAATAAACAACAACAACAACAACAACAACAACGTCAAATAAATAACAACAACAAATACAACAACAACAACGTCAAATAACAAAAACAACGTCAAATAAACAACAATAACAACGTCAAATAAACAACAACAACAACAACATCAAATAAACAACAACTACAACAACAACGTCAAATAAACAACAACAACAACAATGTCAACAACATTGTCAAATAAACAACAACAACAATGTCAAATAAACAACAACAACTAAAACAACGTCAAATAAACAACAACAATAACAACAACGTCAAATAAACAACAACACCAACAACGTCAACAACAACAACAACAACAACAGTGTCAAATAAACAACAACAACAGCAACAACGTCAACAATAACAACAATGTCAAATAAACAACAACAACAATGTCAAATAAACAACAACAACAATGTCAAATAAACAACAACAACAACAACAACAACAATGTCCACAACAACAACAACGTCAAATAAAAAACAACAACAACGTCAAATAAACAACAACGTTAACAACATCAACAATGTCAAATAAACAACAACAACAATAACTATGTCAACAACAACGATAATGTCAAATAAACAACAACAACAACAACGTCAACAACAACTACGTCAAATAAACAACAACAACAACGTCAAATAAACAACAACAACAACAACACCGTCAAATAAACAACAACAACAACAACAACGTCAAATAAACAACAACAACAACAACGTCAAATAAACAACAACAACAACGTCAAATAAACAACAACAACAATGTCAACAACAACAACAACGTCAAATAAACAACAACAACAACGTCAACAACAACAACAACAACGTCAAATAAACAACAACAACAACGTCAAATAAACAATAACAACAACAATGTCAAATAAACAACAACAACGTCAAATAAACAACAACAACAACAACGTCAAATAAACAACAACAACAACAATAACAACAACAACAACGTCAAATAAATAACAACAACAACAACAACGTCAAATATACAACGTCAACAACAACAACAACGTCAAATAAACAACAAAACCAACAACGTCAACAACAACAACAACAACAACAATGTCAAATAAACAACAACAACAACAACAATGTCAAATAAACAACAACAACAACAACGTCAAATAAACAACAACAACAACAACGTCAAATAAACAACAACAACAACGTCAACAACAACAACAACGTCAAATAAACAACAACAAGAACTATGTCAACAACAACAACAACGTCAAATAAACAACAACAACAACGTCAACAACAACAACGTCAAATAAACAACAACAACAACAACAACAACGTCAAATAAACAACAACAACACCGTCAAATAAACAACAACAACAACAACATCAACGTCAAATAAACAACAACAACAACGTCAAATAAACAACAACAACAACAACGTCAACAACAACAACAACGTCAAATAAACAACAACAACAACAACAACGTCAACAACAACAACAACGTCAAATAAACAACAACAACAACAACGTCAAATAAACAATAACAACAACAATGTCAAATAAACAACAACAACGTCAAATAAACAACAACAACAACAACGTCAAATAAACAACAACAACAACAACAACGTCAAATAAATATCAACAACAACAACAACGTCAAATATACAACGTCAACAACAACAACAACGTCAAATAAACAACAACACCAACAACGTCAACAACAACAACAACAACAACAATGTCAAATAAACAACAACAACAATGTCAAATAAACAACAACAACAACAACGTCAAATAAACAACAACAACAACGTCAAATAAACAACAACAACAACGTCAAATAAACAACAACAACAACGTCAACAACAAAAACAACAACGTCAAATAAACAACAACAAGAACTATGTCAACAACAACAACAACG
>OX451739.1:319497268-319512268 GCA_948472305.1 Vicia faba | reverse complement strand
CAACAACAACAACAACGTCAAATAAACAACAACAACAACAACGTCAAATAAACAACAATAACAATAACGTCAAATAAACAACAGCAACAACAACGTCAAATAAACAACAACAATAACAACTACGTCAATTAAGCAACAACAACAACAACAAATACAACAACAACAACAACAACAACGTCAAATAAACAACAACAAAAACAACAACAACATCAACAACAACAAAAATGTCAAATAAACAACAACTACAACGTCAACGACAATAACTACGTCAAATAAACAACAACAACAACGTCAAATAAACAATAAAAACAACAACAACGTCAACAACAACAACGTCAAATAAACAACGAAAATAACAACGTCAAATAAACAACAACAATAACAACAACAACGTCAAATAAACAACAACGTCAACAACAACAACAACGTGAAATAAACAACAACAACTATGTCAACAACAACAACAACATCAAATAAACTACAACTACAACAACAACGTCAACATTAACAACAACGTCAAATAAACAACAACAACAACAACGTCAAATAAACAACAACAACAACACCGTCAAATAAACAACAACAACAACAACAACGTCAAATAAAAAACAACAACAACAACAACGAAAAATAAACAACAACAACAACAACATCAACAACAACAAAAACGTCAAATAAACAACAACAACAACGTCAACAACAACAACTACGTCAAATAAACAATAACAACAACGTCAAATAAACAACAACAAGAACAATGTCAATAACAACAACGTCAAGTAAACAACAACATCAACGTAAAATAAAAAACAACAACAACAACGTCAAATAAACAACAACACCAACAACGTCAACAACAACAATGTTAAATAAACAACAACAATAACAACGTCAACAACAACAAAAACGTCAAATAAACAACAACAACGTCAACAACAACAACTACGTCAAATAAACAACAACAACTACGTCAAATAAATAATAACAACAACAACAACAACGTCAAATAAACAACAACAACAACGTCAAATAAACAACAGCAACAACGCCAAATAAACAACAACAACAACAACGTCAAATAGACAACAACAACAACGTCAACGTCAACAACAACAACAGCAATGTCAAATAAACAACAATAAAAACAACAACACCGTCAACAACAACAACAATGTCAAATAAACAACAACAACAACAATGTCAAATAAACAACAACGTCAACAACAACAACAACGTCAAATAAACAACAACAACAACAACAACACCGCCAAATAAACAACAACAACAACAACAACGTCAAATAAACAACAACAACAACAACAACGTCAAATAAACAACAACAAGAACAACAACAACAACAACGTCAAATAAACAACAACAACAACGTCAAATAAACAACAACAATAACAACAACGTCAACTAAACAACAACAACAACAACAACAACGTCAAATAAACAACAACCACAACAACAACGTCAAATAAACAACAACAACAACAACGTCAAATAAACAACAACAGCACCAACATCAACAAGAACAACAACATCAAATAAACAACAACAACAACAACGTCTAATAAACAACAACAATCACAACGTCAAATAAACAACAACAAGAACAACGTTAAATAAACAACAACAACAACAACAACGTCAAATAAATAACAGCAACAACAACAACAACGTCAAATAAACAACAACAACAATAACAACAACAACGTGAAATAAACAACAGTAACAACAATGTCAACAACATTAACAACGTCAAATAAACAACAACAAGAACAACGTTAAATAAACAACAACAACAACAACAATGTCAACAACAACAACAACGTCAAATAAACAACAACAACAACAACGTCAAATAAACAACAATAACAATAACGTCAAATAAACAACAGCAACAACAACGTCAAATAAACAACAACAATAACAACTACGTCAATTAAGCAACAACAACAACAACAAATACAACAACAACAACAACAACGTCAAATAAACAACAACAAAAACAACAACAACATCAACAACAACAAAAATGTCAAATAAACAACAACTACAACGTCAACGACAATAACTACGTCAAATAAACAACAACAACAACGTCAAATAAACAATAAAAACAACAACAACGTCAACAACAACAACGTCAAATAAACAACAACAACAACGTCAACAACAACAACGTCAAATAAACAACAACAACAACAACAACAACGTCAAATAAACAACAACAACACCGTCAAATAAACAACAACAACAACAACATCAACGTCAAATAAACAACAACAACAACGTCAAATAAACAACAACAACAACAACGTCAACAACAACAACAACGTCAAATAAACAACAACAACAACAACAACGTCAACAACAACAACAACGTCAAATAAACAACAACAACAACAACGTCAAATAAACAATAACAACAACAATGTCAAATAAACAACAACAACAACAACGTCAAATAAACAACAACAACAACAACAACGTCAAATAAATATCAACAACAACAACAACGTCAAATATACAACGTCAACAACAACAACAACGTCAACAACAACAACGTCAAATAAACAACAACAACAACGTCAAATAAACAACAACAACAACAACGTCAAATAAACAACAACAACACCGTCAAATAAACAACAACAACAACAACATCAACGTCAAATAAACAACAACAACAACGTCAAATAAACAACAACAACAACAACGTCAACAACAACAACAACGTCAAATAAACAACAACAACAACAACAACGTCAACAACAACAACAACGTCAAATAAACAACAACAACAACAACGTCAAATAAACAATAACAACAACAATGTCAAATAAACAACAACAACGTCAAATAAACAACAACAACAACGTCAAATAAACAACAACAACAACAACAACAACGTCAAATAAATATCAACAATAACAACAACGTCAAATATACAACGTCAACAACAACAACAACGTCAAATAAACAACAACACCAACAACGTCAACAACAACAACAACAACAACAATGTCAAATAAACAACAACAACAATGTCAAATAAACAACAACAACAACAACGTCAAATAAACAACAACAACAACGTCAAATAAACAACAACAACAACGTCAAATAAACAACAACAACAACGTCAACAACAAAAACAACAACGTCAAATAAACAACAACAAGAACTATGTCAACAACAACAACAACGTCAAATAAACAACAACAACAACAACGTCAACAACAACAACGTCAAATAAACAACAACAACAACAACAACGTCAAATAAACAACAACAACACCGTCAAATAAACAACAACAACAACAACAACGTCAAATAAACAACAACAACAACGTCAAATAAACAACAACAACAACAACGTCAAATAAACAACAACAACATCAACAACAACAACAACGTCAAATAAACAACAACAACAACGTCAACAACAACAACAACGTCAAATAAACAACAACAACGTCAAATAAACAATAACAACAATAATGTCAAATAAACAACAACAACGTCAAATAAACAACAACAACAACAACGTCAAATAAACAACAACAACAACAACGTAAAATAAATAACAACAACAACAACGTCAAATATACAACGTCAACAACAACAACAACGTCAAATAAACAACAACACCAACAACGTCAACAACAACAACAACAACAACAATGTCAAATAAACAACAACAACAACAACAATGTCAAATAAACAACAACAACAACAACGTCAAATAAACAACAACAACAACGTCAAATAAACAACAACAACAACGTCAAATAAACAACAATAACAACGTCAACAACAAAAACAACAACGTCAAATAAACAACAACAAGAACTATGTCAACAACAACAACAACAACGTCAAATAAACAACAACAACAACAACGTCAACAACAACAACGTCAAATAAACAACAACAACAACAACGTCAAATAAACAACAACAATAACATCAACAACAACAACAACGTCAAATAAACAACAACAACAACAACAACGTCAAATAAACAACAACAACACCGTCAAATAAACAACAACAACAACAACGTCAAATAAACAACAACAACAACGTCAAATAAACAACAACAACGTTAACAACAACAACAACGTCAAATAAACAACAACAATAACAACAACGTCAACAACAACAACAACAACGTCAAATAAACAATAACAACGTCAATTAAACAATAACACCAACAATGTCAAATAAACAACAACAACGTCAAATAAACAACAACAACAACAACGTCAAATAAACAACAACAACAACAATAAAAACAACAACAACGTCAAATAAATAACAACAACAACAACGTCAAATATACAACGTCAACAACAACAACAACGTCAACAACAAAAACAACAACGTCAAATAAACAACAACAAGAACTATATCAACAACAACAACAACGTCAAATAAACAACAACAACAACGTCAACAACAACAACGTCAAATAAACAACAACAACAACAACAACGTCAAATAAACAACAACAACACCGTCAAATAAACAACAACAACAACAACGTCAAATAAACAACAACAACAACGTCAAATAAACAACAACAACAACGTCAACATCAACAACAACAACAACAATGTCAAATAAACAACAATAAAAACAACAACACCGTCAACAACAACAACAATGTCAAATAAACAACAACAACAACAACGTCAAATAAACAACAACGTCAACAACAACAACAACGTCAAATAAACAACAACAACAACAACACCGCCAAATAAACAACAACAACAACAACAACGTCAAATAAACAACAACAACAACAACAACAACGTCAAATAAACAACAACAAGAACAACAACAACAACAACGTCAAATAAACAACAACAACAACAACGTCAAATAAACAACAACAATAACAACAACGTCAACTAAACAACAACAACAACAACAACGTCAAATAAATAACAACCACAACAACAACGTCAAATAAACAACAACAACAACAACGTCAAATAAACAACAAAAACAACAACAACAATGTCAACAACATTAAGAAAGTCAAATAAACAACAACAACACCAACGTCAAATAAACAACAACAACAACAACAACAACAACAACAACAACGTCAAATAAACAACAAAAACAAAGACAACAACAACAACAACAACAATAACAACGTTAAAAATAACAACAACAATAACGTCAAATAAACAACAACAACAACAACAACGTCAAATAAACAACAACAACAACAACAACAACAAATACAACAACAACAACAACAACAACGTCAAATAACAACAACAACGTCAAATAAACAACAACAACAACAACGTCAAATAAATAACAACAACAACGTCAAATAAACAACAACAACAACAACATCAAATAAACAACAACAACAACAACATCAACAATAACAAAAACGTCAAATAAACAACTACGTCAACAACAACAACTACGTCAAATACACAACAACAACAACGTCAAATAAACAACAACAACAACAATGTCAACAACAACAACGTCAAATAAAGAACAACAACAACGTCAAATAAACAAAAACAACTAAAACAACGTCAAATAAACAACAACAACAACAACAACAACGTCGAATAAACAACAACACCTACAACGTCAACAACAACAACAACAATGTCAAATAAACAACAACAACAACGTCAACAACAACAACAATGTCAAATAAACAACAACAACAACGTCAAATAAACAACAACAACAACGTCAAATAAACAACAACAACAACGTCAAATAAACAACAACAACAACAACGTCAAATAAACAACAACAACAACGTCAAATAAACAAAAACAACAACTATGTCAACAACAACAACAACGTCAAATAAACAACAACAACAACGTCAACAACAACAACAACGTCAAATAAATAACAACAACAACAACGTCAAATAAACAACAACAACACCGTCAAATAAACAACAACAACAACAAGGTCAAATAAACAACAACAACAACAACGTCAACACCAATAACAACAACGTCAAATAAACAACAACAACAACAACTATGTCAACAACAACAACGTCAAATAAACAACAACAACAACAACATCAACAACAACAACAACGTCAAATAAACAAAAAAAACAACAACGTCAAATAAACAACAACAACACCGTCAAATAAACAACAACAATCACAATGTCAAATAAACAACAACAAGAACAACGTTAAATAAACAACAACAACAACAACAACGTCAAATAAATAATAGCAACAACAACAACGTCAAATAAACAACAACAACAACAATAACAACAACAACGTGAAATAAACAACAGTAACAACAATGTCAACAACATTAACAACGTCAAATAAACAATAACAACAACAATGTCAAATAAACAACAACAACAACGTCAACAACAACAACAACGTCAAATAAACAACAACAACAACGTCAAATAAACAACAACAACAACAACAACAACAACGTCAAATAAATATCAACAACAACAACAACGTCAAATATACAACGTCAACAACAACAACAACGTCAAATAAACAACAACACCAACAACGTCAACAACAACAACAACAACAACAATGTCAAATAAACAACAACAACAATGTCAAATAAACAACAACAACAACAACGTCAAATAAACAACAACAACAACGTCAAATAAACAACAACAACAACGTCAAATAAACAACAACAACAACGTCAACAACAAAAACAACAACGTCAAATAAACAACAACAAGAACTATGTCAACAACAACAACAACGTCAAATAAACAACAACAACAACAACAACGTCAACAACAACAACGTCAAATAAACAACAACAACAACAACAACGTCAAATAAACAACAACAACACCGTCAAATAAACAACAACAACAACAACGTCAAATAAACAACAACAACAACGTCAAATAAACAACAACAACAACGTCAAATAAACAACAACAACAACAACAACGTCAAATAAACAACAACAACAATGTCAAATAAACAACAACAACAACAACGTCAAATAAACAACGACAACAACAACAACGTCAAATAAACAACAACAACAAAAACGTCAACAACAACAACGTCAAATAAACAACAAAAACAAAGACAACAACAACGTCAAATAAACAACAACAACAACGTCAAATAAACAACAACAACAACGTCAACAACAAAAACAACAACGTCAAATAAACAACAACAAGAACTATGTCAACAACAACAACAACGTCAAATAAACAACAACAACAACAACAACGTCAACAACAACAACGTCAAATAAACAACAACAACAACAACAACGTCAAGTAAACAACAACAACACCGTCAAATAAACAACAACAACAACAACAACGTCAAATAAACAACAACAACAACGTCAAATAAACAACAACAACAACGTCAAATAAACAACAACAACAACAACAACGTCAAATAAACAACAACAACAATGTCAAATAAACAACAACAACAACAACGTCAAATAAACAACGACAACAACAACAACGTCAAATAAACAACAACAACAAAAACGTCAACAACAACAACGTCAAATAAACAACAAAAACAAAGACAACAACAACGTCAAATAAACAACAACAACAACAAGAACGTCAACTAAACAACAACAACAACAACATCAAATAAACAACAACCACAACAACAACGTCAAATAAACAACACAAACAACAACAACAACGTCAAATAAACAACAAAAACAACAACAACAATGTCACCGACATTAACAACGTCAAATAAATAACAACAATAACAACGTCAAATAAACAACAACAACAACAACAACGTCAACAACAACAACAACATCAAAATAACAACAACAACAACAACAATAACAACATTAAAATAAACAACAACAACACCGTCAAATAAACAACAACGTCAAATAAACAACAACAAGAACAACGTTAAATAAACAACAACAACAACAACAACGTCAAATAAATAACAACAACAACAACAACAACAACAACGTCAAATAAACAACAACAACAACAATAACAACAACAACGTGAAATAAACAACAGTAACAACAATGTCAACAACATTAACAACGTCAAATAAACAACAACAAGAACAACGTTAAATAAACAACAACAACAACAACAACAACAACGTCAACAACAACAACGTCAAATAAACAACAACAACAACAACAACGTCAAATAAACAACAACAACAACAACAACGTCAAATAAACAACAACAACAACAACAACGTCAAATAAACAACAACAACAACAACAACAACGTCAAATAAATAACAACAACAAATACAACAACAACAACGTCAAATAACAAAAACAACGTCAAATAAACAACAATAACAACGTCAAATAAACAACAACAACAACAACATCAAATAAACAACAACTACAACAACAACGTCAAATAAACAACAACAACAACAATGTCAACAACATTGTCAAATAAACAACAACAACAATGTCAAATAAACAACAACAACTAAAACAACGTCAAATAAACAACAACAATAACAACAACACCAACAACGTCAACAACAACAACAACAACAACAACAGTGTCAAATAAACAACAACAACAGCAACAACGTCAACAATAACAACAATGTCAAATAAACAACAACAACAATGTCAAATAAACAACAACAACAATGTCAAATAAACAACAACAACAACAACAACAATGTCCACAACAACAACAACGTCAAATAAAAAACAACAACAACGTCAAATAAACAACAACGTTAACAACATCAACAATGTCAAATAAACAACAACAACAATAACTATGTCAACAACAACGATAATGTCAAATAAACAACAACAACAACAACAACAACGTCAACAACAACTACGTCAAATAAACAACAACAACAACAACGTCAAATAAACAACAACAACAACACCGTCAAATAAACAACAACAACAACAACAACGTCAAATAAACAACAACAACAACAACGTCAAATAAACAACAACAACAACGTCAAATAAACAACAACAACAACGTCAACAACAACAACAACGTCAAATAAACAACAACAACGTCAACAACAACAACAACAACGTCAAATAAACAACAACAACAACGTCAAATAAACAATAACAACAACAATGTCAAATAAACAACAACAACGTCAAATAAACAACAACAACAACAACGTCAAATAAACAACAACAACAACAATAACAACAACAACAACGTCAAATAAATAACAACAACAACAACAACGTCAAATATACAACGTCAACAACAACAACAACGTCAAATAAACAACAAAACCAACAACGTCAACAACAACAACAACAACAATGTCAAATAAACAACAACAACAACAACAATGTCAAATAAACAACAACACAAACAACGTCAAATAAACAACAACAACAACAACGTCAAATAAACAACAACAACAACGTCAACAACAACAACAACGTCAAATAAACAACAACAAGAACTATGTCAACAACAACAACAACGTCAAATAAACAACAACAACAACGTCAACAACAACAACGTCAAATAAACAACAACAACAACAACAACAACGTCAAATAAACAACAACAACACCGTCAAATAAACAACAACAACAACATCAACGTCAAATAAACAACAACAACAACGTCAAATAAATAACAACAACAACAACGTCAACAACAACAACAACGTCAAATAAACAACAACAACAACAACAACGTCAACAACAACAACAACGTCAAATAAACAACAACAACAACGTCAAATAAACAATAACAACAACAATGTCAAATAAACAACAACAACGTCAAATAAACAACAACAACAACGTCAAATAAACAACAACAACACCGTCAAATAAACAACAACAACAACAACAACGTCAAATAAACAACAACAACAACGTCAAATAAACAACAACAACAACGTCAAATAAACAACAACAACAACAACGTCAACAACAACAACAACGTCAAATAAACAACAACAACGTCAAATAAACAATAACAACAATAATGTCAAATAAACAACAACAACGTCAAATAAACAACAACAACAACAACGTCAAATAAACAACAACAACAACAACGTAAAATAAATAACAACAACAACAACGTCAAATATACAACGTCAACAACAACAACAACGTCAAATAAACAACAACACCAACAACGTCAACAACAACAACAACAACAATGTCAAATAAACAACAACAACAACAACAATGTCAAATAAACAACAACAACAACAACGTCAAATAAACAACAACAACAACGTCAAATAAACAACAACAACAACGTCAAATAAACAACAACAACAACGTCAACAACAAAAACAACAACGTCAAATAAACAACAACAAGAACTATGTCAACAACAACAACAACGTCAAATAAACAACAACAACAACAACGTCAACAACAACAACGTCAAATAAACAACAACAACAACAACAACGTCAAATAAACAACAACAATAACATCAACAACAACAACAACGTCAAATAAACAACAACAACAACAACGTCAAATAAACAACAACAACACCGTCAAATAAACAACAACAACAACAACGTCAAATAAACAACAACAACAACGTCAAATAAACAACAACAACGTTAACAACAACAACAACGTCAAATAAACAACAACAATAACAACAACGTCAACAACAACAACAACAACGTCAAATAAACAATAACAACGTCAATTAAACAATAACACCAACAATGTCAAATAAACAACAACAACGTCAAATAAACAACAACAACAACAACGTCAAATAAACAACAACAACAACAATAAAAACAACAACAACGTCAAATAAATAACAACAACAACAACTTCAAATATACAACGTCAACAACAACAACAACGTCAACAACAAAAACAACAACGTCAAATAAACAACAACAAGAACTATGTCAACAACAACAACAACGTCAAATAAACAACAACAACAACAACGTCAACAACAACAACGTCAAATAAACAACAACAACAACAACAACGTCAAATAAACAACAACAACACCGTCAAATAAACAACAACAACAACAACGTCAAATAAACAACAACAACAACGTCAAATAAACAACAACAACAACGTCAACATCAACAACAACAACAACAACAACGTCAAATAAACAACAACAAGAACAATGTCAATAACAACAACGTCAAATAAACAACAACATCAACGTCAAATAAAAAACAACAACAACAACGTCAAATAAACAACAACACCAACAACGTCAACAACAACAACAACAATGTTAGATAAACAACAACAATAACAACGTCAACAACAACAAAAACGTCAAATAAACAACAACAACGTCAACAACAACAACTACGTCAAATTAACAACAACAACTACGTCAAATAAATAATAACCACAACAACAACAACGTCAAATAAACAACAACAAACGTCAAATAAACAACAGCAACAACGCCAAATAAACAACAACAACAACAACGTCAAATAAACAACAACAACAACGTCAACGTCAACAACAACAACAACAATGTCAAATAAACAACAATAAAAACAACAACACCGTCAACAACAACAACAATGTCAAATAAACAACAACAACAACAACGTCAAATAAACAACAACGTCAACAACAACAACAACGTCAAATAAACAACAATAACAACAACACCGCCAAATAAACAACAACAACAACAACAACGTCAAATAAACAACAACAACAACGTCAAATAAACAACAACAAGAACAACAACAACAACAACGTCAAATAAACAACAACAACAACAACGTCAAATAAACAACAACAATAACAACAACGTCAACTAAACAACAACAACAACAACAACAACGTCAAATAAACAACAACCACAACAACAAAGTCAAATAAACAACAACAACAACAACGTCAAATAAACAACAACAGCACCAACGTCAACAACAACAACAACAACATCAAATAAACAACAACAACAACAACGTCTAATAAAATACAACAACAACAACGTCAAATAAACAACAAAAACAATGAGAAAAAAAACGTCAAATAAACAACAACAACAACAACAACAACGTCAAATAAACAACAACAACAACGTCAAATAAACAACAACAACAACGTCAAATAAACAACAACAACAACAATAACAACAACAACAGCGTCAAATAAACAACAACAACAAGAACGCCAAATAAACAACAACAACAACGTCAAATAAACAAAAACAAAAACAACAACTACATCAACAACAACAAAAACGTCAAATAAACAACAACAACAACAACAACAACAACGTTAACAACAACAACGTCAAATAAACAACAACAACAACGTCAAATAAACAATAACAACAACAACAACGTCAACAACAACAACGTCAAATAAACAACAACAACAACAACAACGTCAAATAAACAACAACAACAATGTCAAATAAACAACAACAACAACAACGTCAAATAAACAACGACAACAACAACAACGTCAAATAAACAACAACAACAAAAACGTCAACAACAACAACGTCAAATAAACAACAAAAACAAAGACAACAACAACGTCAAATAAACAACAACAACAACAATAACGTCAACTAAACAACATCAAATAAACAACAACCACAACAACAACGTCAAATAAACAACACAAACAACAACAACAACGTCAAATAAACAACAAAAACAACAACAACAATGTCACCAACATTAACAACGTCAAATAAATAACAACAATAACAACGTCAAATAAACAACAACAACAACAACAACGTCAACAACAACAACAACATCAAAATAACAACAACAACAACAACAATAACAACATTAAAATAAACAACAACAACACCGTCAAATAAACAACAACGTCTAATAAACAACAACAAGAACAACGTTAAATAAACAACAACAACAACAACGTCAAATAAATAACAACAACAACAACAACAACGTCAAATAAACAACAACAACAACAATAACAACAACAACGTGAAATAAACAACAGTAACA
Source organism: Vicia faba (assembly GCA_948472305.1). Classification (NCBI taxonomy): domain Eukaryota; kingdom Viridiplantae; phylum Streptophyta; class Magnoliopsida; order Fabales; family Fabaceae; genus Vicia; species Vicia faba. The sequence continues at coordinate 319,499,281 of OX451739.1, read as the reverse complement.
ACAATGTCAACAACATTAACAACGTCAAATAAACAACAACAAGAACAACGTTAAATAAACAACAACAACAACAACAAAAACAACGTCAACAACAACAACAACGTCAAATAAACAACAACAACAACAACAACGTCAAATAAACAACAACAACAACAACAACGTCAAATAAACAACAACAACAACAACGTCAAATAAACAACAACAACAACAACAACAACAACGTCAAATAAATAACAACAACAAATACAACAACAACAACGTCAAATAACAAAAACAACGTCAAATAAACAACAATAACAACGTCAAATAAACAACAACAACAACAACATCAAATAAACAACAACTACAACAACAACGTCAAATAAACAACAACAACAACAATGTCAACAACATTGTCAAATAAACAACAACAACAATGTCAAATAAACAACAACAACTAAAACAACGTCAAATAAACAACAACAATAACAACAACGTCAAATAAACAACAACACCAACAACGTCAACAACAACAACAACAACAGTGTCAAATAAACAACAACAACAGCAACAACGTCAACAATAACAACAATGTCAAATAAACAACAACAACAATGTCAAATAAACAACAACAACAACAACAACAATGTCCACAACAACAACAACGTCAAATAAAAAACAACAACAACGTCAAATAAACAACAACGTTAACAACATCAACAATGTCAAATAAACAACAACAACAATAACTATGTCAACAACAACGATAATGTCAAATAAACAACAACAACAACAACGTCAACAACAACTACGTCAAATAAACAACAACAACAACAACGTCAAATAAACAACAACAACAACAACACCGTCAAATAAACAACAACAACAACAACAACGTCAAATAAACAACAACAACAACAACGTCAAATAAACAACAACAACAACGTCAAATAAACAACAACAACAACGTCAACAACAACAACAACGTCAAATAAACAACAACAACAACGTCAACAACAACAACAACAACGTCAAATAAACAACAACAACAACGTCAAATAAACAATAACAACAACAATGTCAAATAAACAACAACAACGTCAAATAAACAACAACAACAACAACGTCAAATAAACAACAACAACAACAACAATAACAACAACAACAACGTCAAATAAATAACAACAACAACAACAACGTCAAATATACAACGTCAACAACAACAACAACGTCAAATAAACAACAAAACCAACAACGTCAACAACAACAACAACAACAACAATGTCAAATAAACAACAACAACAACAACAATGTCAAATAAACAACAACAACAACAACGTCAAATAAACAACAACAACAACAACGTCAAATAAACAACAACAACAACGTCAACAACAACAACAACGTCAAATAAACAACAACAAGAACTATGTCAACAACAACAACAACGTCAAATAAACAACAACAACAACGTCAACAACAACAACGTCAAATAAACAACAACAACAACAACAACAACAACGTCAAATAAACAACAACAACACCGTCAAATAAACAACAACAACAACAACATCAACGTCAAATAAACAACAACAACAACGTCAAATAAACAACAACAACAACAACGTCAACAACAACAACAACGTCAAATAAACAACAACAACAACAACAACGTCAACAACAACAACAACGTCAAATAAACAACAACAACAACAACGTCAAATAAACAATAACAACAACAATGTCAAATAAACAACAACAACGTCAAATAAACAACAACAACAACAACGTCAAATAAACAACAACAACAACAACAACGTCAAATAAATATCAACAACAACAACAACGTCAAATATACAACGTCAACAACAACAACAACGTCAAATAAACAACAACACCAACAACGTCAACAACAACAACAACAACAACAATGTCAAATAAACAACAACAACAATGTCAAATAAACAACAACAACAACAACGTCAAATAAACAACAACAACAACGTCAAATAAACAACAACAACAACGTCAAAT
>OX451739.1:319439768-319494768 GCA_948472305.1 Vicia faba | reverse complement strand
CAACAATGTCAAATAAACAACAACAACAACGTCAACAACAACAACAATGTCAAATAAACAACAACAACAACGTCAAATAAACAACAACAACAACGTCAAATAAACAACAACAACAACGTCAAATAAACAACAACAACAACAACGTCAAATAAACAACAACAACAACGTCAAATAAACAAAAACAACAACTATGTCAACAACAACAACAACGTCAAATAAACAACAACAACAACGTCAACAACAACAACAACGTCAAATAAACAACAATAACAACAACGTCAAATAAACAACAACAACACCGTCAAATAAACAACAACAACAACAACGTCAAATAAACAACAACAACAACAACAACGTCAACACCAATAACAACAACGTCAAATAAACAACACCAACAACAACTATGTCAACAACAACAACGTCAAATAAACAACAACAACAACAACGTCAACAACAACAACAACGTCAAATAAACAAAAAAAACAACAACGTCAAATAAACAACAACAACACCGTCAAATAAACAACAACAATCACAACGTCAAATAAACAACAACAAGAACAACGTTAAATAAACAACAACAACAACAACAACGTCAAATAAATAACAGCAACAACAACAACAACGTCAAATAAACAACAACAACAATAACAACAACAACGTGAAATAAACAACAGTAACAACAATGTCAACAACATTAACAACGTCAAATAAACAACAACAAGAACAACGTTAAATAAACAACAACAACAACAACAATGTCAACAACAACAACAACGTCAAATAAACAACAACAACAACAACGTCAAATAAACAACAATAACAATAACGTCAAATAAACAACAGCAACAACAACGTCAAATAAACAACAACAATAACAACTACGTCAATTAAGCAACAACAACAACAACAAATACAACAACAACAACAACAACAACGTCAAATAAACAACAACAAAAACAACAACAACATCAACAACAACAAAAATGTCAAATAAACAACAACTACAACGTCAACGACAATAACTACGTCAAATAAACAACAACAACAACGTCAAATAAACAATAAAAACAACAACAACGTCAACAACAACAACGTCAAATAAACAACGAAAATTACAACGTCAAATAAACAACAACAATAACAACAACAACGTCAAATAAACAACAACGTCAACAACAACAACAACGTGAAATAAACAACAACAACTATGTCAACAACAACAACAACATCAAATAAACTACAACTACAACAACAACGTCAACATTAACAACAACGTCAAATAAACAACAACAACAACAACGTCAAATAAACAACAACAACAACACCGTCAAATAAACAACAACAACAACAACAACAACGTCAAATAAAAAACAACAACAACAACAACGAAAAATAAACAACAACAACAACAACAACATCAACAACAACAAAAACGTCAAATAAACAACAACAACAACGTCAACAACAACAACTACGTCAAATAAACAATAACAACAACGTCAAATAAACAACAACAAGAACAATGTCAATAACAACAACGTCAAGTAAACAACAACATCAACGTAAAATAAAAAACAACAACAACAACGTCAAATAAACAACAACACCAACAACGTCAACAACAACAATGTTAAATAAACAACAACAATAACAACGTCAACAACAATAAAAACGTCAAATAAACAACAACAACGTCAACAACAACAACTACGTCAAATAAACAACAACAACTACGTCAAATAAATAATAACAACAACAACAACAACGTCAAATAAACAACAACAACAACGTCAAATAAACAACAGCAACAACGCCAAATAAACAACAACAACAACAACGTCAAATAGACAACAACAACAACGTCAACGTCAACAACAACAACAGCAATGTCAAATAAACAACAATAAAAACAACAACACCGTCAACAACAACAACAATGTCAAATAAACAACAACAACAACAATGTCAAATAAACAACAACGTCAACAACAACAACAACGTCAAATAAACAACAACAACAACAACACCGCCAAATAAACAACAACAACAACAACAACAACGTCAAATAAACAACAACAACAACAACGTCAAATAAACAACAACAAGAACAACAACAACAACAACGTCAAATAAACAACAACAACAACGTCAAATAAACAACAACAATAACAACAACGTCAACTAAACAACAACAACAACAACAACGTCAAATAAACAACAACCACAACAACAACGTCAAATAAACAACAACAACAACAACGTCAAATAAACAACAACAGCACCAACATCAACAAGAACAACAACATCAAATAAACAACAACAACAACAACGTCTAATAAACAACAACAATCACAACGTCAAATAAACAACAACAAGAACAACGTTAAATAAACAACAACAACAACAACAACGTCAAATAAATAACAGCAACAACAACAACAACGTCAAATAAACAACAACAACAATAACAACAACAACGTGAAATAAACAACAGTAACAACAATGTCAACAACATTAACAACGTCAAATAAACAACAACAAGAACAACGTTAAATAAACAACAACAACAACAACAATGTCAACAACAACAACAACGTCAAATAAACAACAACAACAACAACGTCAAATAAACAACAATAACAATAACGTCAAATAAACAACAGCAACAACAACGTCAAATAAACAACAACAATAACAACTACGTCAATTAAGCAACAACAACAACAACAAATACAACAACAACAACAACAACAACGTCAAATAAACAACAACAAAAACAACAACAACATCAACAACAACAAAAATGTCAAATAAACAACAACTACAACGTCAACGACAATAACTACGTCAAATAAACAACAACAACAACGTCAAATAAACAATAAAAACAACAACAACGTCAACAACAACAACGTCAAATAAACAACAACAACAACGTCAACAACAACAACGTCAAATAAACAACAACAACAACAACAACGTCAAATAAACAACAACAACACCGTCAAATAAACAACAACAACAACAACATCAACGTCAAATAAACAACAACAACAACGTCAAATAAGCAACAACAACAACAACGTCAACAACAACAACAACGTCAAATAAACAACAACAACAACAACAACGTCAACAACAACAACAACGTCAAATAAACAACAACAACAACAACGTCAAATAAACAATAACAACAACAATGTCAAATAAACAACAACAACGTCAAATAAACAACAACAACAACAACGTCAAATAAACAACAACAACAACAACAACGTCAAATAAATATCAACAACAACAACAACGTCAAATATACAACGTCAACAACAACAACAACGTCAAATAAACAACAACAACAACGTCAAATAAACAACAACAACAACGTCAAATAAACAACAACAACAACGTCAACAACAACAACGTCAAATAAACAACAACAACACCGTCAAATAAACAACAACAACAACAACATCAACGTCAAATAAACAACACTAACAACGTCAAATAAACAACAACAACAACAACGTCAACAACAACAACAACGTCAAATAAACAACAACAACAACAACAACGTCAACAACAACAACAACGTCAAATAAACAACAACAACAACAACGTCAAATAAACAATAACAACAACAATGTCAAATAAACAACAACAACGTCAAATAAACAACAACAACAACAACGTCAAATAAACAACAACAACAACAACAACGTCAAATAAATATCAACAACAACAACAACGTCAAATATACAACGTCAACAACAACAACAACGTCAAATAAACAACAACACCAACAACGTCAACAACAACAACAACAACAACAATGTCAAATAAACAACAACAACAATGTCAAATAAACAACAACAACAACAACGTCAAATAAACAACAACAACAACGTCAAATAAACAACAACAACAACGTCAAATAAACAACAACAACAACGTCAACAACAAAAACAACAACGTCAAATAAACAACAACAAGAACTATGTCAACAACAACAACAACGTCAAATAAACAACAACAACAACAACGTCAACAACAACAACGTCAAATAAACAACAACAACAACAACAACGTCAAATAAACAACAACAACACCGTCAAATAAACAACAACAACAACAACGTCAAATAAACAACAACAACAACGTCAAATAAATAATAACAACAACAACAACAACGTCAAATAAACAACAACAACAACGTCAAATAAACAACAGCAACAACGCCAAATAAACAACAACAACAACGTCAAATAGACAACAACAACAACGTCAACGTCAACAACAACAACAGCAATGTCAAATAAACAACAATAAAAACAACAACACCGTCAACAACAACAACAATGTCAAATAAACAACAACAACAACAATGTCAAATAAACAACAACGTCAACAACAACAACAACGTCAAATAAACAACAACAACAACAACACCACCAAATAAACAACAACAACAACAACAACAACGTCAAATAAACAACAACAACAACAACAACGTCAAATAAACAACAACAAGAACAACAACAACAACAACGTCAAATAAACAACAACAACAACGTCAAATAAACAACAACAATAACAACAACGTCAACTAAACAACAACAACAACAACAACGTCAAATAAACAACAACCACAACAACAACGTCAAATAAACAACAACAACAACAACGTCAAATAAACAACAACAGCACCAACATCAACAAGAACAACAACATCAAATAAACAACAACAACAACAACGTCTAATAAACAACAACAATCACAACGTCAAATAAACAACAACAAGAACAACGTTAAATAAACAACAACAACAACAACAACGTCAAATAAATAACAGCAACAACAACAACAACGTCAAATAAACAACAACAACAATAACAACAACAACGTGAAATAAACAACAGTAACAACAATGTCAACAACATTAACAACGTCAAATAAACAACAACAAGAACAACGTTAAATAAACAACAACAACAACAACAATGTCAACAACAACAACAACGTCAAATAAACAACAACAACAACAACGTCAAATAAACAACAATAACAATAACGTCAAATAAACAACAGCAACAACAACGTCAAATAAACAACAACAATAACAACTACGTCAATTAAGCAACAACAACAACAACAAATACAACAACAACAACAACAACAACGTCAAATAAACAACAACAAAAACAACAACAACATCAACAACAACAAAAATGTCAAATAAACAACAACTACAACGTCAACGACAATAACTACGTCAAATAAACAACAACAACAACGTCAAATAAACAATAAAAACAACAACAACGTCAACAACAACAACGTCAAATAAACAACAACAACAACGTCAACAACAACAACGTCAAATAAACAACAACAACAACAACAACGTCAAATAAACAACAACAACACCGTCAAATAAACAACAACAACAACAACATCAACGTCAAATAAACAACAACAACAACGTCAAATAAACAACAACAACAACAACGTCAACAACAACAACAACGTCAAATAAACAACAACAACAACAACGTCAACAACAACAACAACGTCAAATAAACAACAACAACAACAACGTCAAATAAACAATAACAACAACAATGTCAAATAAACAACAACAACGTCAAATAAACAACAACAACAACAACGTCAAATAAACAACAACAACAACAACAACGTCAAATAAATATCAACAACAACAACAACGTCAAATATACAACGTCAACAACAACAACAACGTCAAATAAACAACAACAACAACGTCAAATAAACAACAACAACAACGTCAAATAAACAACAACAACAACGTCAACAACAACAACGTCAAATAAACAACAACAACACCGTCAAATAAACAACAACAACAACAACATCAACGTCAAATAAACAACAACAACAACGTCAAATAAACAACAACAACAACAACAACGTCAAATAAACAACAACAACACCGTCAAATAAACAACAACAACAACAACGTCAAATAAACAACAACAACAACAACAACGTCAACAACAACAACAACGTCAAATAAACAACAACAACAACAACGTCAAATAAACAATAACAACAACAATGTCAAATAAACAACAACAACGTCAAATAAACAACAACAACAACAAAGTCAAATAAACAACAACAACAACAACAACATCAAATAAATATCAACAACAACAACAACGTCAAATATACAACGTCAACAACAACAACAACGTCAAATAAACAACAACACCAACAACGTCAACAACAACAACAACAACAACAATGTCAAATAAACAACAACAACAATGTCAAATAAACAACAACAACAACAACGTCAAATAAACAACAACAACAACGTCAAATAAACAACAACAACAACGTCAAATAAACAACAACAACAACGTCAACAACAAAAACAACAACGTCAAATAAACAACAACAAGAACTATGTCAACAACAACAACAACGTCAAATAAACAACAACAACAACAACGTCAACAACAACAACGTCAAATAAACAACAACAACAACAACAACGTCAAATAAACAACAACAACACCGTCAAATAAACAACAACAACAACAACGTCAAATAAACAACAACAACAACGTCAAATAAACAACAACAACAACGTCAAATAAACAACAACAACATCAACAACAACAACAACGTCAAATAAACAACAACAACAACAACGTCAACAACAACAACAACGTCAAATAAACAACAACAACGTCAAATAAACAATAACAACAATAATGTCAAATAAACAACAACAACGTCAAATAAACAACAACAACAACAACGTCAAATAAACAACAACAACAACAACGTAAAATAAATAACAACAACAACAACGTCAAATATACAACGTCAACAACAACAACAACGTCAAATAAACAACAACACCAACAACGTCAACAACAACAACAACAACAATGTCAAATAAACAACAACAACAACAACAATGTCAAATAAACAACAACAACAACAACGTCAAATAAACAACAACAACAACGTCAAATAAACAACAACAACAACGTCAAATAAACAACAATAACAACGTCAACAACAAAAACAACAACGTCAAATAAACAACAACAAGAACTATGTCAACAACAACAACAACAACGTCAAATAAACAACAACAACAACAACGTCAACAACAACAACGTCAAATAAACAACAACAACAACAACGTCAAATAAACAACAACAATAACATCAACAACAACAACAACGTCAAATAAACAACAACAACAACAACAACGTCAAATAAACAACAACAACACCGTCAAATAAACAACAACAACAACAACGTCAAATAAACAACAACAACAACGTCAAATAAACAACAACAACGTTAACAACAACAACAACGTCAAATAAACAACAACAATAACAACAACGTCAACAACAACAACAACAACGTCAAATAAACAATAACAACGTCAATTAAACAATAACACCAACAATGTCAAATAAACAACAACAACGTCAAATAAACAACAACAACAACAACAACGTCAAATAAACAACAACAACAACAATAAAAACAACAACAACGTCAAATAAATAACAACAACAACAACGTCAAATATACAACGTCAACAACAACAACAACGTCAACAACAAAAACAACAACGTCAAATAAACAACAACAAGAACTATGTCAACAACAACAACAACGTCAAATAAACAACAACAACAACGTCAACAACAACAACGTCAAATAAACAACAACAACAACAACAACGTCAAATAAACAACAACAACACCGTCAAATAAACAACAACAACAACAACGTCAAATAAACAACAACAACAACGTCAAATAAACAACAACAACAACGTCAACATCAACAACAACAACAACAACAATGTCAAATAAACAACAATAAAAACAACAACACCGTCAACAACAACAACAATGTCAAATAAACAACAACAACAACAACGTCAAATAAACAACAACGTCAACAACAACAACAACGTCAAATAAACAACAACAACAACAACACCGCCAAATAAACAACAACAACAACAACAACGTCAAATAAACAACAACAACAACAACGTCAAATAAACAACAACAAGAACAACAACAACAACAACGTCAAATAAACAACAACAACAACAACGTCAAATAAACAACAACAATAACAACAACGTCAACTAAACAACAACAACAACAACAACGTCAAATAAATAACAACCACAACAACAACGTCAAATAAACAACAACAACAACAACGTCAAATAAACAACAAAAACAACAACAACAATGTCAACAACATTAAGAAAGTCAAATAAACAACAACAACACCAACGTCAAATAAACAACAACAACAACAACAACAACAACAACGTCAAATAAACAACAAAAACAAAGACAACAACAACAACAACAACAATAACAACGTTAAAAATAACAACAACAATAACGTCAAATAAACAACAACAACAACAACAACGTCAAATAAACAACAACAACAACAACAAATACAACAACAACAACAACAACAACGTCAAATAACAACAACAACGTCAAATAAACAACAACAACAACAACAACGTCAAATAAATAACAACAACAACGTCAAATAAACAACAACAACAACAACATCAAATAAACAACAACAACAACAACATCAACAATAACAAAAACGTCAAATAAACAACTACGTCAACAACAACAACTACGTCAAATACACAACAACAACAACGTCAAATAAACAACAACAACAACAATGTCAACAACAACAACGTCAAATAAAGAACAACAACAACGTCAAATAAACAAAAACAACTAAAACAACGTCAAATAAACAACAACAACAACAACAACGTCGAATAAACAACAACACCTACAACGTCAACAACAACAACAATGTCAAATAAACAACAACAACAACGTCAACAACAACAACAATGTCAAATAAACAACAACAACAACGTCAAATAAACAACAACAACAACGTCAAATAAACAACAACAACAACGTCAAATAAACAACAACAACAACGTCAAATAAACAACAACAACAACAACGTCAAATAAACAACAACAACAACGTCAAATAAACAAAAACAACAACTATGTCAACAACAACAACAACGTCAAATAAACAACAACAACAACGTCAACAACAACAACAACGTCAAATAAACAACAACAACAACAACGTCAAATAAACAACAACAACACCGTCAAATAAACAACAACAACAACAACGTCAAATAAACAACAACAACAACAACAACGTCAACACCAATAACAACAACGTCAAATAAACAACACCAACAACAACTATGTCAACAACAACAACGTCAAATAAACAACAACAACAACAACGTCAACAACAACAACAACGTCAAATAAACAAAAAAAACAACAACGTCAAATAAACAACAACAACACCGTCAAATAAACAACAACAATCACAACGTCAAATAAACAACAACAAGAACAACGTTAAATAAACAACAACAACAACAACAACGTCAAATAAATAACAGCAACAACAACAACAACGTCAAATAAACAACAACAACAATAACAACAACAACGTGAAATAAACAACAGTAACAACAATGTCAACAACATTAACAACGTCAAATAAACAACAACAAGAACAACGTTAAATAAACAACAACAACAACAACAATGTCAACAACAACAACAACGTCAAATAAACAACAACAACAACAACGTCAAATAAACAACAATAACAATAACGTCAAATAAACAACAGCAACAACAACGTCAAATAAACAACAACAATAACAACTACGTCAATTAAGCAACAACAACAACAACAAATACAACAACAACAACAACAACAACGTCAAATAAACAACAACAAAAACAACAACAACATCAACAACAACAAAAATGTCAAATAAACAACAACTACAACGTCAACGACAATAACTACGTCAAATAAACAACAACAACAACGTCAAATAAACAATAAAAACAACAACAACGTCAACAACAACAACGTCAAATAAACAACGAAAATAACAACGTCAAATAAACAACAACAATAACAACAACAACGTCAAATAAACAACAACGTCAACAACAACAACAACGTGAAATAAACAACAACAACTATGTCAACAACAACAACAACATCAAATAAACTACAACTACAACAACAACGTCAACATTAACAACAACGTCAAATAAACAACAACAACAACAACGTCAAATAAACAACAACAACAACACCGTCAAATAAACAACAACAACAACAACAACGTCAAATAAAAAACAACAACAACAACAACGAAAAATAAACAACAACAACAACAACATCAACAACAACAAAAACGTCAAATAAACAACAACAACAACGTCAACAACAACAACTACGTCAAATAAACAATAACAACAACGTCAAATAAACAACAACAAGAACAATGTCAATAACAACAACGTCAAACAAACAACAACATCAACGTAAAATAAAAAACAACAACAACAACGTCAAATAAACAACAACACCAACAACGTCAACAACAACAATGTTAAATAAACAACAACAATAACAACGTCAACAACAACAAAAACGTCAAATAAACAACAACAACGTCAACAACAACAACTACGTCAAATAAACAACAACAACAACGTCAAATAAACAACAACAACAACGTCAAATAAACAACAGCAACAACGCCAAATAAACAACAACAACAACAACAACGTCAAATAGACAACAACAACAACGTCAACGTCAACAACAACAGCAATGTCAAATAAACAACAATAAAAACAACAACACCGTCAACAACAACAACAATGTCAAATAAACAACAACAACAACAACGTCAAATAAACAACAACGTCAACAACAACAACAACGTCAAATAAACAACAACAACAACAACACCGCCAAATAAACAACAACAACAACAACAACGTCAAATAAACAACAACAACAACAACAAATAAACAACAACAACAACAACGTCAAATAAACAACAACAACAACAAGAATAACAACAACAACAACGTCAAATAAACAACAACAACAACAACGTCAAATAAACAACAACAACAACAACGTCAAATAAACAAAAACAAAAACAACAACTACATCAACAACAGCACCAACATCAACAAGAACAACAACATCAAATAAACAACAACAACAACAACGTCTAATAAACAACAACAATCACAACGTCAAATAAACAACAACAAGAACAACGTTAAATAAACAACAACAACAACAACGTCAAATAAATAACAGCAACAACAACAACAACGTCAAATAAACAACAACAACAATAACAACAACAACGTGAAATAAACAACAGTAACAACAATGTCAACAACATTAACAACGTCAAATAAACAACAACAAGAACAACGTTAAATAAACAACAACAACAACAACAATGTCAACAACAACAACAACGTCAAATAAACAACAACAACAACAACGTCAAATAAACAACAATAACAATAACGTCAAATAAACAACAGCAACAACAACGTCAAATAAACAACAACAATAACAACTACGTCAATTAAGCAACAACAACAACAACAAATACAACAACAACAACAACAACGTCAAATAAACAACAACAAAAACAACAACAACATCAACAACAACAAAAATGTCAAATAAACAACAACTACAACGTCAACGACAATAACTACGTCAAATAAACAACAACAACAACGTCAAATAAACAATAAAAACAACAACAACATCAACAACAACAACGTCAAATAAACAACAAAAATAACAACGTCAAATAAACAACAACAATAACAACTACAACGTCAAATAAACAACAACGTCAACAACAACAACAACGTGAAATAAACAACAACAACTATGTCAACAACAACAACAACATCAAATAAACTACAACTACAACAACAACGTCAACATTAACAACAACGTCAAATAAACAACAACAACAACAACGTCAAATAAACAACAACAACAACACCGTCAAATAAACAACAACAACAACAACAACAACGTCAAATAAAAAACAACAACAACAACAACGAAAAATAAACAACAACAACAACAACATCAACAACAACAAAAACGTCAAATAAACAACAACAACAACGTCAACAACAACAACTACGTCAAATAAACAATAACAACAACGTCAAATAAACAACAACAAGAACAATGTCAATAACAACAACGTCAAATAAACAACAACATCAACGTAAAATAAAAAACAACAACAACAACGTCAAATAAACAACAACACCAACAACGTCAACAACAACAATGTTAAATAAACAACAACAATAACAACGTCAACAACAACAAAAACGTCAAATAAACAACAACAACGTCAACAACAACAACTACGTCAAATAAACAACAACAACTACGTCAAATAAATAATAACAACAACAACAACAACGTCAAATAAACAACAACAACAACGTCAAATAAACAACAGCAACAACGCCAAATAAACAACAACAACAACAACGTCAAATAGACAACAACAACAACGTCAACGTCAACAACAACAACAGCAATGTCAAATAAACAACAATAAAAACAACAACACCGTCAACAACAACAACAATGTCAAATAAACAACAACAACAACAACGTCAAATAAACAACAACGTCAACAACAACAACAACGTCAAATAAACAACAACAACAACACCGCCAAATAAACAACAACAACAACAACGTCAAATAAACAACAACAACAACAACGTCAAATAAACAACAACAAGAACAACAACAACAACAACGTCAAATAAACAACAACAACAACGTCAAATAAACAACAACAATAACAACAACGTCAACTAAACAACAACAACAACAACAACAACGTCAAATAAACAACAACCACAACAACAACGTCAAATAAACAACAACAACAACAACGTCAAATAAACAACAACAGCACCAACATCAACAAGAACAACAACATCAAATAAACAACAACAACAACAACGTCTAATAAACAACAACAATAACAACGTCAAATAAACAACAAAAACAATGACAAAAAAAACGTCAAATAAACAACAACAACAACAACAACGTCAAATAAACAACAACAACAACGTCAAATAAACAACAACAACAACAACGTCAAATAAACAACAACAACAACAAGAATAACAACAACAACAACGTCAAATAAACAACAACAACAACGTCAAATAAACAACAACAACAACAACAACGTCAAATAAACAAAAACAAAAACAACAACTACATCAACAACAGCACCAACATCAACAAGAACAACAACATCAAATAAACAACAACAACAACAACGTCTAATAAACAACAACAATCACAACGTCAAATAAACAACAACAAGAACAACGTTAAATAAACAACAACAACAACAACAACGTCAAATAAATAACAGCAACAACAACAACAACGTCAAATAAACAACAACAACAATAACAACAACAACGTGAAATAAACAACAGTAACAACAATGTCAACAACATTAACAACGTCAAATAAACAACAACAAGAACAACGTTAAATAAACAACAACAACAACAACAACAATGTCAACAACAACAACAACGTCAAATAAACAACAACAACAACAACGTCAAATAAACAACAATAACAATAACGTCAAATAAACAACAGCAACAACAACGCCAAATAAACAACAACAATAACAACTACGTCAATTAAGCAACAACAACAACAACAACAAATACAACAACAACAACAACAACAACAACGTCAAATAAACAACAACAAAAACAACAACAACATCAACAACAACAAAAATGTCAAATAAACAACAACTACAACGTCAACGACAATAACTACGTCAAATAAACAACAACAACAACGTCAAATAAACAATAAAAACAACAACAACGTCAACAACAACAACGTCAAATAAACAACAAAAATAACAACGTCAAATAAACAACAACAATAACAACAACAACGTCAAATAAACAACAACGTCAACAACAACAACAACGTGAAATAAACAACAACAACTATGTCAACAACAACAACAACATCAAATAAACTACAACTACAACAACAACGTCAACATTAACAACAACGTCAAATAAACAACAACAACAACAACGTCAAATAAACAACAACAACAACACCGTCAAATAAACAACAACAACAACAACAACAACGTCAAATAAAAAACAACAACAACAACAACGAAAAATAAACAACAACAACAACAACATCAACAACAACAAAAACGTCAAATAAACAACAACAACAACGTCAACAACAACAACTACGTCAAATAAACAATAACAACAACGTCAAATAAACAACAACAAGAACAATGTCAATAACAACAACGTCAAATAAACAACAACATCAACGTAAAATAAAAAACAACAACAACAACGTCAAATAAACAACAACACCAACAACGTCAACAACAACAATGTTAAATAAACAACAACAATAACAACGTCAACAACAACAAAAACGTCAAATAAACTACAACAACGTCAACAACAACAACTACGTCAAATAAACAACAACAACTACGTCAAATAAATAATAACAACAACAACAACAACGTCAAATAAACAACAACAACAACGTCAAATAAACAACAGAAACAACGCCAAATAAACAACAACAACAACAACGTCAAATAGACAACAACAACAACGTCAACGTCAACAACAACAACAGCAATGTCAAATAAACAACAATAAAAACAACAACACCGTCAACAACAACAACAATGTCAAATAAACAACAACAACAACAACGTCAAATAAACAACAACGTCAACAACAACAACAACGTCAAATAAACAACAACAACAACACCGCCAAATAAACAACAACAACAACAACGTCAAATAAACAACAACAACAACAACGTCAAATAAACAACAACAAGAACAACAACAACAACAACGTCAAATAAACAACAACAACAACGTCAAATAAACAACAACAATAACAACAACGTCAACTAAACAACAACAACAACAACAACAACGTCAAATAAACAACAACCACAACAACAACGTCAAATAAACAACAACAACAACAACGTCAAATAAACAACAACAGCACCAACATCAACAAGAACAACAACATCAAATAAACAACAACAACAACAACGTCTAATAAACAACAACAATAACAACGTCAAATAAACAACAAAAACAATGACAAAAAAAACGTCAAATAAACAACAACAACAACAACAACGTCAAATAAACAACAACAACAACGTCAAATAAACAACAACAACAACAACGTCAAATAAACAACAACAACAACAAGAATAACAACAACAACAACGTCAAATAAACAACAACAACAACGTCAAATAAACAACAACAACAACAACAACGTCAAATAAACAAAAACAAAAACAACAACTACATCAACAACAGCACCAACATCAACAAGAACAACAACATCAAATAAACAACAACAACAACAACGTCTAATAAACAACAACAATCACAACGTCAAATAAACAACAACAAGAACAACGTTAAATAAACAACAACAACAACAACAACGTCAAATAAATAACAGCAACAACAACAACAACGTCAAATAAACAACAACAACAATAACAACAACAACGTGAAATAAACAACAGTAACAACAATGTCAACAACATTAACAACGTCAAATAAACAACAACAAGAACAACGTTAAATAAACAACAACAACAACAACAATGTCAACAACAACAACAACGTCAAATAAACAACAACAACAACAACGTCAAATAAACAACAATAACAATAACGTCAAATAAACAACAGCAACAACAACGCCAAATAAACAACAACAATAACAACTACGTCAATTAAGCAACAACAACAACAACAACAAATACAACAACAACAACAACAACAACAACGTCAAATAAACAACAACAAAAACAACAACAACATCAACAACAACAAAAATGTCAAATAAACAACAACTACAACGTCAACGACAATAACTACGTCAAATAAACAACAACAACAACGTCAAATAAACAATAAAAACAACAACAACGTCAACAACAACAACGTCAAATAAACAACAAAAATAACAACGTCAAATAAACAACAACAATAACAACAACAACGTCAAATAAACAACAACGTCAACAACAACAACAACGTGAAATAAACAACAACAACTATGTCAACAACAACAACAACATCAAATAAACTACAACTACAACAACAACGTCAACATTAACAACAACGTCAAATAAACAACAACAACAACAACGTCAAATAAACAACAACAACAACACCGTCAAATAAACAACAACAACAACAACAACAACGTCAAATAAAAAACAACAACAACAACAACGAAAAATAAACAACAACAACAACAACATCAACAACAACAAAAACGTCAAATAAACAACAACAACAACGTCAACAACAACAACTACGTCAAATAAACAATAACAACAACGTCAAATAAACAACAACAAGAACAATGTCAATAACAACAACGTCAAATAAACAACAACATCAACGTAAAATAAAAAACAACAACAACAACGTCAAATAAACAACAACACCAACAACGTCAACAACAACAATGTTAAATAAACAACAACAATAACAACGTCAACAACAACAAAAACGTCAAATAAACTACAACAACGTCAACAACAACAACTACGTCAAATAAACAACAACAACTACGTCAAATAAATAATAACAACAACAACAACAACGTCAAATAAACAACAACAACAACGTCAAATAAACAACAGAAACAACGCCAAATAAACAACAACAACAACAACGTCAAATAGACAACAACAACAACGTCAACGTCAACAACAACAACAGCAATGTCAAATAAACAACAATAAAAACAACAACACCGTCAACAACAACAACAATGTCAAATAAACAACAACAACAACAACGTCAAATAAACAACAACGTCAACAACAACAACAACGTCAAATAAACAACAACAACAACACCGCCAAATAAACAACAACAACAACAACAACGTCAAATAAACAACAACAACAACAACAACGTCAAATAAACAACAACAAGAACAACAACAACAACAACGTCAAATAAACAACAACAACAACGTCAAATAAACAACAACAATAACAACAACGTCAACTAAACAACAACAACAACAACAACGTCAAATAAACAACAACCACAACAACAACGTCAAATAAACAACAACAACAACAACGTCAAATAAACAACAACAGCACCAACATCAACAAGAACAACAACATCAAATAAACAACAACAACAACAACGTCTAATAAACAACAACAATAACAACGTCAAATAAACAACAAAAACAATGACAAAAAAAACGTCAAATAAACAACAACAACAACAACAACGTCAAATAAACAACAACAACAACGTCAAATAAACAACAACAACAACAACGTCAAATAAACAACAACAACAACAAGAATAACAACAACAACAACGTCAAATAAACAACAACAACAACAACGTCAAATAAACAACAACAACAACAACAACGTCAAATAAACAAAAACAAAAACAACAACTACATCAACAACAGCACCAACATCAACAAGAACAACAACATCAAATAAACAACAACAACAACAACGTCTAATAAACAACAACAATCACAACGTCAAATAAACAACAACAAGAACAACGTTAAATAAACAACAACAACAACAACAACGTCAAATAAATAACAGCAACAACAACAACAACGTCAAATAAACAACAACAACAATAACAACAACAACGTGAAATAAACAACAGTAACAACAATGTCAACAACATTAACAACGTCAAATAAACAACAACAAGAACAACGTTAAATAAACAACAACAACAACAACAATGTCAACAACAACAACAACGTCAAATAAACAACAACAACAACAACGTCAAATAAACAACAATAACAATAACGTCAAATAAACAACAGCAACAACAACGCCAAATAAACAACAACAATAACAACTACGTCAATTAAGCAACAACAACAACAACAAATACAACAACAACAACAACAACAACGTCAAATAAACAACAACAAAAACAACAACAACATCAACAACAACAAAAATGTCAAATAAACAACAACTACAACGTCAACGACAATAACTACGTCAAATAAACAACAACAACAACGTCAAATAAACAATAAAAACAACAACAACGTCAACAACAACAACGTCAAATAAACAACAAAAATAACAACGTCAAATAAACAACAACAATAACAACAACAACGTCAAATAAACAACAACGTCAACAACAACAACAACGTGAAATAAACAACAACAACTATGTCAACAACAACAACAACATTAAAGAAACTACAACTACAACAACAACGTCAACATTAACAACAACGTCAAATAAACAACAACAACAACAACGTCAAATAAACAACAACAACAACACCGTCAAATAAACAACAACAACAACAACAACAACGTCAAATAAAAAACAACAACAACGACAACGAAAAATAAACAACAACAACAACAACATCAACAACAACAAAAACGTCAAATAAACAACAACAACAACGTCAACAACAACAACTACGTCAAATAAACAATAACAACAACGTCAAATAAACAACAACAAGAACAATGTCAATAACAACAACGTCAAATAAACAACAACATCAACGTAAAATAAAAAACAACAACAACAACGTCAAATAAACAACAACACCAACAACGTCAACAACAACAATGTTAAATAAACAACAACAATAACAACGTCAACAACAACAAAAACGTCAAATAAACAACAACAACGTCAACAACAACAACTACGTCAAATAAACAACAACAACTACGTCAAATAAATAATAACAACAACAACAACAACGTCAAATAAACAACAACAACAACGTCAAATAAACAACAGCAACAACGCCAAATAAACAACAACAACAACAACGTCAAATAGACAACAACAACAACGTATACGTCAACAACAACAACAGCAATGTCAAATAAACAACAATAAAAACAATAACACCGTCAACTAAACAACAACAACAACGTCAAATAAACAACAACAACAATGTCAAATAAACAACAACGTCAACAACAACAACAACGTCAAATAAACAACAACAACAACAACACCGCCAAATAAACAACAACAACAACAACAACGTCAAATAAACAACAACAACAACAACGTCAAATAAACAACAACAAGAACAACAACAACAACAACGTCAAATAAACAACAACAACAACGTCAAATAAACAACAACAATAACAACAACGTCAACTAAACAACAACAACAACAACAACGTCAAATAAACAACAACCACAACAACAACGTCAAATAAACAACAACAACAACAACGTCAAATAAACAACAACAGCACCAACATCAACAAGAACAACAACATCAAATAAACAACAACAACAACGTCTAATAAACAACAACAATAACAACGTCAAATAAACAATAAAAACAATGACAAAAAAAACGTCAAATAAACAACAACAACAACAACAACGTCAAATAAACAACAACAACAACGTCAAATAAACAACAACAACAACAACGTCAAATAAACAACAACAACAACAAGAATAACAACAACAACAACGTCAAATAAACAACAACAACAACAACGTCAAATAAACAACAACAACAACAACGTCAAATAAACAAAAACAAAAACAACAACTACATCAACAACAACAAAAACGTCAAATGAACAACAACAACAACAACAACGTTAACAACAACAACTACGTCAAATAAACAACAACAACAACGTCAAATAAACAATAACAACAACAACAACAACAACGTCAACAACAACAACGTCAAATAAACAACAATAACAACAACAACGTCAAATAAACAACAACAACAACGTCAAATAAACAACAACAACAACAACGTCAAATAAACAACGACAACAACAACAACGTCAAATAAACAACAACAACAAAAACGTCAACAACAACAACGTCAAATAAACAACAAAAACAAAGACAACAACAACGTCAAATAAACAACAACAACAACAATAACGTCAACTAAACAACAACAACAACAACATCAAATAAACAACAACCACAACAACAACGTCAAATAAACAACAAAAACAACAACAACAATGTCACCAACATTAACAACGTCAAATAAATAACAACAATAACAACGTCAAATAAACAACAACAACAACAACGTCAACAACAACAACAACATCAAAATAACAACAACAACAACAATAACAACGTTAAAAATAACAACAACAATAACGTCACATAAACAACAACAACAACGTCAAATAAACAACAACAACAACAACAAATACAACAACAACAACGTCAAATAACGACAACAACGTCAAATAAACAACAACAACAACAACAACGTCAAATAAACAACAACAACAACGTCAAATAAACAACAACGTCAACAACAACAACAACGTCAAATAAACAACAACAACAACAACACCGCCAAATAAACAACAACAACAACAACAACGTCAAATAAACAACAACAACAACAACGTCAAATAAACAACAACAAGAACAACAACAACAACAACGTCAAATAAACAACAACAACAACGTCAAATAAACAACAACAATAACAACAACGTCAACTAAACAACAACAACAACAACAACGTCAAATAAACAACAACCACAACAACAACGTCAAATAAACAACAACAACAACGTCAAATAAACAACAACAGCACCAACATCAACAAGAACAACAACATCAAATAAACAACAACAACAACGTCTAATAAACAAAACAATAACAACGTCAAATAAACAACAAAAACAATGACAAAAAAAACGTCAAATAAACAACAACAACAACAACAACGTCAAATAAACAACAACAACAACGTCAAATAAACAACAACAACAACAACGTCAAATAAACAACAACAACAACAAGAATAACAACAACAACAACGTCAAATAAACAACAACAACAACAACGTCAAATAAACAACAACAACAACAACAACGTCAAATAAACAAAAACAAAAACAACAACTACATCAACAACAACAAAAACGTCAAATGAACAACAACAACAACAACAACGTTAACAACAACAACTACGTCAAATAAACAACAACAACAACGTCAAATAAACAATAACAACAACAACAACAACGTCAACAACAACAACGTCAAATAAACAACAATAACAACAACAACGTCAAATAAACAACAACAACAACGTCAAATAAACAACAACAACAACAACGTCAAATAAACAACGACAACAACAACAACGTCAAATAAACAACAACAACAAAAACGTCAACAACAACAACGTCAAATAAACAACAAAAACAAAGACAACAACAACGTCAAATAAACAACAACAACAACAATAACGTCAACTAAACAACAACAACAACAACATCAAATAAACAACAACCACAACAACAACGTCAAATAAACAACAAAAACAACAACAACAATGTCACCAACATTAACAACGTCAAATAAATAACAACAATAACAACGTCAAATAAACAACAACAACAACAACTTCAACAACAACAACAACATCAAAATAACAACAACAACAACAATAACAACGTTAAAAATAACAACAACAATAACGTCACATAAACAACAACAACAACGTCAAATAAACAACAACAACAACAACAAATACAACGACAACAACGTCAAATAACGACAACAACGTCAAATAAACAACAACAACAACAACAACGTCAAATAAACAACAACAACAACGTCAAATAAACAACAACAACAACATCAAATAAATAATAACAACAACAACAACAACGTCAAATAAACAACAACAACAACGTCAAATAAACAACAACAACAACGTCAAATAAACAAGAACAACAACGTCAAATAAACAAAAACAACAACTATGTCAACAACAACAACAACGTCAACAACAACAACAACGTCAAATAAACAACAACAACAACAACAACGTCAAATAAACAACAACAACACCGTCAAATAAACAACAATAACAACAACGTCAAATAAACAACAACAACAACAACGTCAACACCAATAAAAACAACGTAAAATAAACAACAACAACAACTATGTCAACAACAACAACGTCAAATAAACAACAACAACAACAACGTCAACAACAACAACAACGTCAAATAAACAAAAAAAACAACAACGTCAAATAAACAACAACAACACCGTCAAATAAACAACAACGTCAAATAAACAACAACAAGAACAACGTTAAATAAACAACAACAACAACAACAACGTCAAATAAATAACAGCAACAACAACAACAACGTCAAATAAACAACAACAACAACAATAATAACAACAACGTGAAATAAACAACAGTAACAACAATGTCAACAACATTAACAACGTCAAATAAACAACAACAAGAACAACGTTAAATAAACAACAACAACAACAACAACGTCAACAACAACAACAACGTCAAATAAACAACAACAACAACAACGTCAAATAAACAACAATAACAATAACGTCAAATAAACAACAGCAACAACAACGTCAAATAAACAACAACAATAACAACTACGTCAATTAAGCAACAACAACAACAACAAATACAACAACAACAACAACAACAACAACGTCAAATAAACAACAACAAAAACAACAACAACATCAACAACAACAAAAATGTCAAATAAACAACAACTACAACGTCAACGACAATAACTACGTCAAATAAACAACAACAACAACGTCAAATAAACAATAAAAACAACAACAACGTCAACAACAACAACGTCAAATAAACAACAACAACGTCAAATAAACAACAAAAATAACAACGTCAAATAAACAACAACAATAACAACAACGTCAAATAAACAACAACGTCAACAACAACAACAACGTGAAACAAACAACAACAACTATGTCAACAACAACAACAACATCAAATAAACTACAACTACAACAACAACGTCAACATTAACAACAACGTCAAATAAACAACAACAACAACAACGTCAAATAAACAACAACAACAACACCGTCAAATAAACAACAACAACAACAACAACAACGTCAAATAAAAAACAACAACAACAACAACGAAAAATAAACAACAACAACAACAACATCAACAACAACAAAAACGTCAAATAAACAACAACAACAACGTCAACAACAACAACTACGTCAAATAAACAATAACAACAACGTCAAATAAACAACAACAAGAACAATGTCAATAACAACAACGTCAAATAAACAACAACATCAACGTAAAATAAAAAACAACAACAACAACGTCAAATAAACAACAACACCAACAACGTCAACAACAACAACAACAACAATGTTAAATAAACAACAACAATAACAACGTCAACAACAACAAAAACGTCAAATAAACAACAACAACGTCAACAACAACAACTACGTCAAATAAACAACAACAACTACGTCAAATAAATAATAACAACAACAACAACGTCAAATAAACAACAACAACAACGTCAAATAAACAACAGCAACAACGCCAAATAAACAACAACAACAACGTCAAATAAACAACAACAACAACGTCAACGTCAACAACAACAACAGCAATGTCAAATAAATAACAATAAAAACAACAACACCGTCAACAACAACAACAATGTCAAATAAACAACAACAACAACGTCAAATAAACAACAACGTCAACAACAACAACAACGTCAAATAAACAACAACAACAACAACACCGCCAAATAAACAACAACAACAACAACAACGTCAAATAAACAACAACAACAACAACGTCAAATAAACAACAACAAGAACAACAACAACAACAACGTCAAATAAACAACAACAACAACGTCAAATAAACAACAACAATAACAACAACGTCAACTAAACAACAACAACAACAACAACGTCAAATAAACAACAACCACAACAACAACGTCAAATAAACAACAACAACAACAACGTCAAATAAACAACAACAGCACCAACGTCAACAAGAACAACAACATCAAATAAACAACAACAACAACAACGTCTTATAAACAACAACCAATAACAACGTCAAATAAACAACAAAAACAATGACAAAAAAAACGTCAAATAAACAACAACAACAACAACAACGTCAAATAAACAACAACAACAACAACGTCAAATAAACAACAACAACAACAACGTCAAATAAACAAGAACAACAACAACAATAACAACAACAACAGCGTCAAATAAACAACAACAACAACAACGTCAAATAAACAACAACAACAACAACGTCAAATAAACAAAAACAAAAACAACAAGTACATCAACAACAACAAAAACGTCAAATAAACAACAACAACAACAACAACGTTAACAACAACAACTACGTCAAATAAACAACAACAACAACGTCAAATAAACAATAACAACAACAACAACGTCAACAACAACAACGTCAAATAAACAACAACAACGTCAACGTCAAATAAACTACAACTACAACAACAACAACAACAACAACATCAAATAAACTACAACTACAACAACAACGTCAACAACGTCAAATAAACAACAACAACGTCAAATAAACAACAACAACAACAACGTCAACAACAACAACAACGTTAAATAAACAACAACAAGAACTATGTCAACAACAACAACGTCAAATAAACAACAACAACAACAACGTCAACAACAACAACGTCAAATAAACAACAACAACAACGTCAAATAAACAACAACAACACCGTCAAATAAACAACAACAACGTCAACAACAACAACAATGTCAAATAAACAACAACAACTACGTCAAATAAACAATAACAACAACAACAACAACGTCAACAACAACAACGTCAAATAAACAACAACAACAACAACGTCAAATAAACAACAGCAACAACGTCAAATAAACAACAACAACAACGTCAAATAAACAACAACAACAACGTCAACAACAACAACAACAACAACAATGTCAAATAAACAACAACAACAACAACAACAACAACAACACTGTCAACAACAACAATGTCAAATAAACAACAACAACAACAACGTCAAATAAACAACAACGTCAACAACAACAACAACAACGTCAAATAAACAACAACAACAACAACAACATAAACAACAAAAACGTCAAATAAACAACTACGTCAACAACAACAACAACGTCAAATACACAACAACAACAACGTCAAATAAACAACAACAACAATGTCAACAACAACAACGTCAAATAAACAACAACAACAACATCAAATAAACAACAACAACTAAAACAATGTCAAATAAACAACAACAACAACAACAACAACTATGTCCAATACACAACAACAACAACAACGTCAAATAAACAACAACAACAACAATGTCAACAACAACAACGTCAAATAAACAACAACAACAACATCAAATAAACAACAACAACTAAAACAATGTCAAATAAACAACAACAACAACAACAACAACAACGTCGAATAAACAACAACACCTACAACGTCAACAACAACAACAATGTCAAATAAACAACAACAACAACAACGCCAACAACAACAACAATGTCAAATAAACAACAACAACAACAACGTCAAATAAACAACAACAACAACGTCAAATAAACAACAACAACAACAACGTCAAATAAACAACAACAACAACAACGTCAACACCAACAACAACAACGTCAAATAAATAACAACAACAACTATGCCAACAACAACAACATCATCAAATAAACAACAACAACAACAACAACGTCAACAACAACAACAACGTCAAATAAACAACAACAACAACGTCAAATAAACAACAACAACATCGTCAAATAAACAACAACAACAACAACGTCAAATAAACAACAACAACAACGTCAACACCAATAACAACAACGTCAAATAAACAACAACAACAACTATGTCAACAACAACAACAACAACAACGTCAAATAAACAAAAACAATAACAACGTCAAATAATCAACAACAACTCCGTCAAATAAACAACAACAACAACAACGTCAAATAAACAACAACAACAACGTCAACAACAACAACAACAACAACAACAATGTCAAATAAACAACAACAACAGCAACAACGTCAACAATAACAACAATGTCAAAGAAACAACAACAACAATGTCAAATAAACAACAACAACAATGTCAAATAAACAACAACAACAACAACAATGTCAACAACAACAACAACGTCAAATAAACAACAACAACAACGTCAAATAAACAACAACGTCAACAACATCAACAACTTCAAATAAATAACAACAACAACTATGTCAACAACAACGACAATGTCCAATAAACAACAACATCAACAACGTCAACAACAACTACGTCAAATAAACAACAACAACAACAACGTCAAATAAACAACAACAACAACAACACCGTCAAATAAACAACAACAACAACAACAACAACAACGTCAAATAAACAACAACAACAACAACAACTTCAAATAAACAACAACAACAACAACAACATCAACAACAACAACAACAACGTCAAATAAACAACAACAACAACGTCAAATAAATAATAACAACAACAATGTCAAATAAACAACAACAACGTCAAATAAACAACAATAACAACAACATCAAATAAACAACAACAACAATAATAACAACAACAACAACGTCAAATAAATAACAACAACTACAATGTCAAATAAATAACAACCACAACAACGTCAAATATACAACGTCAACAACAACAACAACAACGTCAAATAAACAACAACACCAACAACGTCAACAACAACAACAACAACAACAACAACAACAATGTCAAATAAACAACAACAACAACAACAATGTCAAATAAACCACAACAACAAGAATGTCAAATAAACAACAGCAACAACAACGTCAAATAAACAACAACAACGTCAAATAAACAACAACAACAACGTCAACAACAACAACAACGTTAAATAAACAACAACAAGAACTATGTCAACAACAACAACGTCAAATAAACAACAACAACAACAACGTCAACAACAACAACGTCAAATAAACAACAACAACAACGTCAAATAAACAACAACAACACCGTCAAATAAACAACAACAACGTCAACAACAACAACAATGTCAAATAAACAACAACAACTACGTCAAATAAACAATAACAACAACAACAACAACGTCAACAACAACAACGTCAAATAAACAACAACAACAACAACGTCAAATAAACAACAGCAACAACGTCAAATAAACAACAACAACAACAACGTCAAATAAATAACAACAACAACGTCAACAACAACAACAACAACAATGTCAAATAAACAACAACAACAACAACAACAACACTGTCAACAACAACAATGTCAAATAAACAACAACAACAACAACGTCAAATAAACAACAACGTCAACAACAACAACAACAACGTCAAATAAACAACAACAACAACAACAACAACATAAACAACAAAAACGTCAAATAAACAACTACGTCAACAACAACAACAACGTCAAATACACAACAACAACAACGTCAAATAAACAACAACAACAACAATGTCAACAACAACAACGTCAAATAAACAACAACAACAACATCAAATAAACAACAACAACTAAAACAATGTCAAATAAACAACAACAACAACAACAACTATGTCAAATACACAACAACAACAACAACGTCAAATAAACAACAACAACAACAATGTCAACAACAACAACGTCAAATAAACAACAACAACAACAACATCAAATAAACAACAACAACTAAAACAATGTCAAATAAACAACAACAACAACAACAACGTCGAATAAACAACAACACCTACAACGTCAACAACAACAACAATGTCAAATAAACAACAACAACAACGCCAACAACAACAACAATGTCAAATAAACAACAACAACAACAACGTCAAATAAACAACAACAACAACGTCAAATAAACAACAACAACAACAACGTCAAATAAACAACAACAACAACAACGTCAACACCAACAACAACAACGTCAAATAAATAACAACAACAACTATGCCAACAACAACAACAACGTCAAATAAACAACAACAACAACAACGTCAACAACAACAACAACGTTAAATAAACAACAACAACAACGTCAAATAAACAACAACAACATCGTCAAATAAACAACAACAACAACAACGTCAAATAAACAACAACAACAACGTCAACACCAATAACAACAACGTCAAATAAACAACAACAACAACTATGTCAACAACAACAACAACAACAACAACGTCAACAACAACAACAACGTCAAATAAACAAAAACAATAACAACGTCAAATAATCAACAACAACTCCGTCAAATAAACAACAACAACAACAACGTCAAATAAACAACAACAACAACGTCAACAACAACAACAACAACGTCAAATAAACAACAGCAACAACAACAATGTCAACAACAACGTCAAATAAACAACAACAACAATGTCAAATAAACAACAACAAC
This sequence comes from Vicia faba, assembly GCA_948472305.1. Taxonomy (NCBI): domain Eukaryota; kingdom Viridiplantae; phylum Streptophyta; class Magnoliopsida; order Fabales; family Fabaceae; genus Vicia; species Vicia faba. The sequence continues at coordinate 319,466,306 of OX451739.1, read as the reverse complement.
TAAAACAACGTCAAATAAACAACAACAATAACAACAACGTCAAATAAACAACAACACCAACAACGTCAACAACAACAACAACAACAACAACAACAACAACAACAATGTCAAATAAACAACAACAACAGCAACAACGTCAACAATAACAACAATGTCAAAGAAACAACAACAACAATGTCAAATAAACAACAACAACAATGTCAAATAAACAACAACAACAACAACAATGTCAACAACAACAACAACGTCAAAAAAACAACAACAACAACGTCAAATAAACAACAACGTCAACAACATCAACAACTTCAAATAAACAACAACAACAACTATGTCAACAACAACGACAATGTCAAATAAACAACAACAACAACAACGTCAACAACAACTACGTCAAATAAACAACAACAACAACAACGTCAAATAAACAACAACAACAACAACACCGTCAAATAAACAACAACAACAACAACAACGTCAAATAAACAACAACAACAACAACAACGTCAAATAAACAACAACAACAACAACAACATCAACAACAACAACGACAACAACGTCAAATAAACAACAACAACAACGTCAAATAAATAATAACAACAACAATGTCAAATAAACAACAACAACGTCAAATAAACAACAACAACAACAACATCAAATAAACAACAACAACAATAATAACAACAACAACAACGTCAAATAAATAACAACAACTACAATGTCAAATAAATAACAACCACAACAACGTCAAATATACAACGTCAACAACAACAACAACAACGTCAAATAAACAACAACACCAACAACGTCAACAACAACAACAACAACAACAACAATGTCAAATAAACAACAACAACAACAACAATGTCAAATAAACCACAACAACAAGAATGTCAAATAAACAACAACAACAACAACAACGTCAAATAAACAACAACAACGTCAAATAAACAACAACAACAACGTCAACAACAACAACAACGTTAAATAAACAACAACAAGAACTATGTCAACAACAACAACAACAACGTCAAATAAACAACAACAACAACGTCAACAACAACAACAACGTCAAATAAACAACAATAACAACGTCAAATAAACAACAACAACACCGTCAAATAAACAACAACAACAACAACGTCAAATAAACAACAACAACAACAACAACGTCAAATAAATAACAACAACAATAACAACAACGTGAAATAAACAACAACAACTATGTCAACAACAACAACAACATCAAATAAACAACAACAACAACAACAACGTCAACAAAAACAACAACGTCAAATAAACAACAACAACAACAACAACGTCAAATAAACAACAACAACAACACCGTCAAATAAACAACAACAACAACAACGTCATATAAACAACAACAACAACAACGACAAATAAACAACAATAACAACAACATCAACAACAACAAAAACGTCAAATAAACAACAACAACAACAACAACGTCAACAACAACAACTACGTCAAATAAACACTAACAACAACGTCAAATAAACAACAACAAGAACAATGTCAATAACAACAACGTCAAATAAACAACAACAACAACGTCAAATAAAAAACAACAACAACAACGTCAAATAAACAACAACACCAACAACGTCAACAACAACAACTACAATGTCAAATAAACAACAACAATAACAACGTCAACAACAACAAAAACGTCAAATAAACAACAACAACGTCAACAACAACAACAACAATGTCAAATAAACAACAACAACTACGTCAAATAAACAATAATAACAACAACAACAACGTCAACAACAACAACGTCAAATAAACAACAACAACAACGTCAAATAAACAACAGCAACAACGTCAAATAAACAACAACAAAACAACAACGTCAAATAAACAACAACAACAACGTCAACAACAACAACAACAACAACAATGTCAAATAAACAACAACAACAACAACAACACCGTCAACAACAACAACAATGTCAAATAAACAACAACAACGTCAAATAAACAACAATGTCAACAACAACAACAACAACGTCAAATAAATAACAACAACAACAACAGCAACACCGCCAAATAAACAACAACAACAACGTCAAATAAACAACAACAACAACAACGTCAAATAAACAACAACAACAAAAACAACAACAACAACAACATCAAATAAACAACAACAACAACAACGTCAAATAAACAACAACAATAACAACAACGTCAACTAAGCAACATCAACAACAACAACAACAACATCAAATTAACAACAACCACAACAACAACGTCAAATAAACAACAACAACAACAACAACAACGTCAAATAAACAACAACAACAATGTCAAATAAACAACAACAACTAAAACAACGTCAAATAAACAACAACAATAACAACAACGTCAAATAAACAACAACACCAACAACGTCAACAACAACAACAACAACAACAACAACAATGTCAAATAAACAACAACAACGTCAACAATAACAACAATGTCAAAGAAACAACAACAACAATGTCAAATAAACAACAACAACAACAATGTCAAATAAACAACAACAACAACAACAATGTCAACAACAACAACAACGTCAAATAAACAACAACAACAACAATAACAACAACAACGTGAAATAAACAACAGTAACAACAATGTCAACAACATTAACAACGTCAAATAAACAACAACAAGAACAATGTTAAATAAACAACAATAACAACAACAACAACGTCAACAACAACAACAATGTCAAATAAACAACAACAACAACAACGTCAAATAAACCACAACAACAACAACAACGTCAAATAAACAACAACAACAACGTCAAATAAACAACAACAACAACAACAACAACAACGTCAAATAAACAACAACAACAAATACAACAACAACAACGTCAAATAACAAAAACAACGTCAAATAAACAACAATAACAACGTCAAATAAACAACAACAACAACATCAAATAAACAACAACTACAACAACAACGTCAAATAAACAACAACAACAATGTCAAATAAACAACAACAACAACAACAACAATGTCCACAACAACAACAACGTCAAATAAACAACAACAACAACGTCAAATAAACAACAACGTTAACAACATCAACAATGTCAAATAAACAACAACAACAATAACTATGTCAACAACAACGACAATGTCAAATAAACAACAACAACAACAACGTCAACAACAACAACGTCAAATAAACAACAACAACAACAACGTCAAATAAACAACAATAACAACAACAACACCGTCAAATAAACAACAACAACAACAACACCGTCAAATAAACAACAACAACAACAACGTCAAATAAACAACAACAACAACGTCAAATAAACAACAACAACAACGTCAACAACAACAACAACGTCAAATAAACAACAACAACAACGTCAACAACAACAACAACAACGTCAAATAAACAACAACAACAATGTCAAATAAACAACAACAACTAAAACAACGTCAAATAAACAACAACAATAACAACAACGTCAAATAAACAACAACACCAACAACGTCAACAACAACAACAACAACAACAACAATGTCAAATAAACAACAACAACGTCAACAATAACAACAATGTCAAAGAAACAACAACAACAATGTCAAATAAACAACAACAACAATGTCAAATAAACAACAACAACAACAACAATGTCAACAACAACAACAACGTCAAATAAACAACAACAACAACAATAACAACAACAACGTGAAATAAACAACAGTAACAACAATGTCAACAACATTAACAACGTCAAATAAACAACAACAAGAACAATGTTAAATAAACAACAATAACAACAACAACAACGTCAACAACAACAACAATGTCAAATAAACAACAACAACAACAACGTCAAATAAACCACAACAACAACAACAACGTCAAATAAACAACAACAACAACGTCAAATAAACAACAACAACAACAACAACAACAACGTCAAATAAACAACAACAACAAATACAACAACAACAACGTCAAATAACAAAAACAACGTCAAATAAACAACAATAACAACGTCAAATAAACAACAACAACAACATCAAATAAACAACAACTACAACAACAACGTCAAATAAACAACAACAACAATGTCAAATAAACAACAACAACAACAACAACAATGTCCACAACAACAACAACGTCAAATAAACAACAACAACAACGTCAAATAAACAACAACGTTAACAACATCAACAATGTCAAATAAACAACAACAACAATAACTATGTCAACAACAACGACAATGTCAAATAAACAACAACAACAACAACGTCAACAACAACAACGTCAAATAAACAACAACAACAACAACGTCAAATAAACAACAATAACAACAACAACACCGTCAAATAAACAACAACAACAACAACAACACCGTCAAATAAACAACAACAACAACAACGTCAAATAAACAACAACAACAACGTCAAATAAACAACAACAACAACGTCAACAACAACAACAACGTCAAATAAACAACAACAACAACGTCAACAACAACAACAACAACGTCAAATAAACAACAACAACAACGTCAAATAAACAATAACAACAACAATGTCAAATAAAAAACAACAACGTCAAATAAACAACAACAACAACAACGTCAAATAAACAACAACAACAACAATAACAACAACAACAACGTCAAATAAATAACAACAACAACAACAACGTCAAATATACAACGTCAACAACAACAACAACGTCAAATAAACAACAAAACCAACAACGTCAACAACAACAACAACAACAATGTCAAATAAACAACAACAACAACAACAATGTCAAATAAACAACAATAACAACAACGTCAAATAAACAACAACAACAACAACGTCAAATAAACAACAACAACAACGTCAAATAAACAACAACAACAACAACGTCAACAACAACAACAACGTCAAATAAACAACAACAAGAACTATGTCAACAACAACAAGAACGTCAAATAAACAACAACAACAACGTCAACAACAACAATTTCAAATAAACAACAACAACAACAACGTCAAATAAACAACAACAACACCGTCAAATAAACAACAACAACAACGTCAAATAAACAACAACAACAACAACGTCAAATAAACAACAACAACAACAACGTCAACAACAACAACAACGTCAAATAAACAACAACAACAACAACAACGTCAACAACAACAACAACGTCAAATAAACAACAACAACAACATCAAATAAACAATAACAACAACAATGTCAAATAAACAACAACAACGTCAAATAAACAACAACAACAACAACGTCAAATAAACAACAACAACAACAACAACAACGTCAAATAAATATCAACAACAACAACAACGTCAAATATACAACGTCAACAACAACAACAACGTCAAATAAACAACAACACCAACAACGTCAACAACAACAACAACAACAACAATGTCAAATAAACAACAACAACAACAATGTCAAATAAACAACAACAACAACAACGTCAAATAAACAACAACAACAACGTCAAATAAACAACAACAACAACGTCAAATAAACAACAACAACAACGTCAACAACAAAAACAACAACGTCAAATAAACAACAACAAGAACTATGTCAACAACAACAACAACGTCAAATAAACAACAACAACAACAACGTCAACAACAACAACAACGTCAAATAAACAACAACAACAACAACAACGTCAAATAAACAACAACAACACCGTCAAATAAACAACAACAACAACAACAACAACGTCAAATAAACAACAACAACAACGTCAAATAAACAACAACAACAACGTCAAATAAACAACAACAACATCAACAACAACAACAACGTCAAATAAACAACAACAACAACAACGTCAACAACAACAACAACAACGTTAAATAAACAACAACAACGTCAAATAAACAATAACAACAACAATGTCAAATAAACAACAACAACGTCAAATAAACAACAACAACAACAACGTCAAATAAACAACAACAACAACAATAACAACAACAACAACAACAACGTCAAATAAATAACAACAACAACAACGTCAAATATACAACGTCAACAACAACAACAACGTCAAATAAACAACAACACCAACAACGTCAACAACAACAACAACAACAACAATGTCAAATAAACAACAACAACAACAACAATGTCAAATAAACAACAACAACAACAACGTCAAATAAACAACAACAACAACGTCAAATAAACAACAACAACAACGTTAAATAAACAACAACAACATCAACAACAACAACAACGTCAAATAAACAACAACAACAACAACGTCAACAACAACAACAACAACGTTAAATAAACAACAACAACGTCAACAACAACAACAACAACAACAATGTCAAATAAACAACAACAACAACAACAACAATGTCAAATAAACAACAACAACAACAACGTCAAATAAACAACAACAACAACGTCAAATAAACAACAACAACAACGTCAAATAAACAACAACAACATCAACAACAACAACAACGTCAAATAAACAACAACAACAACAACGTCAACAACAACAACAACAACGTTAAATAAACAACAACAACGTCAAATAAACAATAACAACAACAATGTCAAATAAACAACAACAACGTCAAATAAACAACAACAACAACAACGTCAAATAAACAACAACAACAACAATAACAACAACAACAACAACGTCAAATAAATAACAACAACAACAACGTCAAATATACAACGTCAACAACAACAACAACGTCAAATAAACAACAACACCAACAACGTCAACAACAACAACAACAACAACAATGTCAAATAAACAACAACAACAACAACAACAATGTCAAATAAACAACAACAACAACAACGTCAAATAAACAACAACAACAACGTCAAATAAACAAAAACAACAACGTCAAATAAACAACAACAAGAACTATGTCAACAACAACAACAACAACGTCAAATAAACAACAACAACAACAACGTCAACAACAACAACGTTAAATAAACAACAACAACAACAGCAACGTCAAATTAACAACAACAACAACAACATCAACAACAACAACAACGTCAAATAAACAACAACAACAACGTCAAATAAACAACAACAACACCATCAAATAAACAACAACAACAACGTCAAATAAACAACAACAACAACAACGTCAAATAAACAACAACTACAACGTCAACGACAATAACTACGTCAAATAAACAACAACAACAACGTCAAATAAACAATAAAAACAACAACAACGTCAACAACAACAACGTCAAATAAACAACAAAAACAACAACGTCAAATAAACAACAACAATAACAACAACAACGTCAAATAAACAACAACAACAACAACGTCAAATAAACTACAACAACAACAACAACGTCAAATAAACAACAAAAACAATGACAAAAAAAAACGTCAAATAAAAAACAACAACAACAACAACAACGTCAAATAAACAACAACAACAACAACAACGTCAAATAAACAACAACAACAACAACGTCAAATAAACAACAACAACAACAACAACAATAACAACAACAACAACGTCAAATAAACAACAACAACAACAACGTCAAATAAACAACAACAACAACGTCAAATAAACAAAAACAAAAACAACAACTACATCAACAACAACAAAAACGTCAAATAAACAACAACAACAACGTTAACAACAACAACTACGTCAAATAAACAACAACAACAACGTCAAATAAACAATAACAACAACAACAACGTCAACAACAACAACGTCAAATAAACAACAACAACAACAACGTCAAATAAACAACAACAACGTCAAATAAACAACAACAACAACAACGTCAAATAAACAACGACAACAACAACAACGTCAAATAAACAACAACAACAACAACGTCAACAACAACAACGTCAAATAAACAAGAAAAACAAAGACAACAACAACGTCAAATAAACAACAACAACAACGTCAACTAAACAACAACAACAACAACATCAAATAAACAACAACCACAACAACAACGTCAAATAAACAACAACAACAACAACAACGTCAAATAAACAACAAAAACAACAACAACAATGTCACCAACATTAACAACGTCAAATAAATAACAACAATAACAACGTCAAATAAACAACAACAACAACGTCAACAACAACAACATCAAATAAACAACAACAACAACAACAATAACAACGTTAAAAATGACAACAAAAATAACGTCACATAAACAACAACAACAACAACAATGTCAAATAAACAACAACCACAAACACGTCAAATAAACAACAACAACAACAACAACGTCAAATAAACAACTAAAACAACAACAACAACAATGTCAACAACATTAACAACGTCAAATAAACAACAACAACACCAACGTCAAATAAACAACAACAACAACAACGTCAAATAAACAACAAAAACAAAGACAACAACAACAACAACAATAAAAACATTAAAAATAACAACAACAATAACATCAAATAAACAACAACAACAACAACGTCAAATAAATAACAACAACAACAACAACAACAACAAATACAACAACAACAACAGCAACGTCAAATAACAACAACAACGTCAAATAAACAACAACAACAACAACGTCAAATAAACATTAACAACAACGTCAAATAAACAACAACAACAACAACAACGTCAAATAAACAACAACAACAACAACAACATCAACAACAACAAAAACGTCAAATAAACAACTACGTCAACAACAACAAAAACGTCAAATAAACAACAACAACAACATCAACAACGTCAAATAAACAACAACAACAACAACAACAACAACAACAACGTCAAATAAACAACAAAAACAATGACAAAAAAACGTCAAATAAACAACAACAACAACAACAACAACAACAACGTCAAATAAACAACAACAACATCGTCAAATAAACAACAACAACAACGTCAAATAAACACCAACAACAACAACAATAACAACAACAACGTCAAATAAACAACAACAACAACGTCAAATATACAACAACAACAACGTCAAATAAACAAAAACAAAAACAACAACTACATCAACAACAACAAAAATGTCAAATAAACAACAACAACAACGTCAACAACAACAACTACGTCAAATAAACAACAACAACAACGTCAAATAAACAATAACAACAACAACAACGTCAACAACAACAACGTCAAATAAACAACAACAACAACAACGTCAAATAAACAACAACAACAACGTCAAATAAACAACAACAACAACGTCAAATAAACAACAACAACAACAACGTCAAATAAACAACAACAACAACAACGTCAAATAAACAACAAAAACAAAGATAACAACAACGTCAAATAAACAACAGCAACAACGTCAACTAAACAACAACAACAACATCAAAGAAACAACAACCACAACAACAACGTCAAATAAACAACAACAACAACAACAAAGTCAAATAAACAACAAAAACAACAACAACAATGTCACCAACATTAACAACGTCAAATAAATAACAACAATAACAACGTCAAATAAACAACAACAACAACAACAACGTCATCAACAACAACAACATCAAATAAACAACAACAACAACAACAATAACAACGTTAAAAATAACAACAACAATAACGTCACATAAACAACAACAACAATAACGTCAAATAAACAACAACAACAACAACAAATACAACAACAACAACGTCAAATAAACAACAACAACAACAACGTCAAATAAACAACAATAACAACAACGTCAAATAAACAACAACAACAACGTCAAATAAATAAGAACAACAACAACAACGCCAAATAAACAACAACAACAACAATAACTATAACAACAACAACAAGGTGAAATAAACAACAGCAACAACAACGTCAACAACATTAACAACGTCAAATAAACAACAACAACAACAACAACAACAACGCCAAATAAATAACAACAACAACAACGTCAACAACACTAACAACGTCAAATAAACAACAACAACAACAACAACAACCACAACAACAACGTCAAATAAACAACAACAACAATAACGTCAAATAAACAACAGCAACAGCAACGTAAAATTAACAACAACAATAACAACAACGTCAATTAAGCAACAACAACAACAAATACAACAACAACAACAACGTCAAATAAACAATAACAAAAACAACAATAACGTCAACAACAACAAAAACGTCAAATAAACAACAACTACAACGTCAACAACAATAACTACGTCAAATAAACAACAACAACAACGTCAAATAAACAATAAAAACAATAACAACGTCAACAACAACAACGTTAAATCAACAACAACGTCTAATAAACAACAACAACGTCAAATAAACAACAACAATAACAACAACAACAACGTCAAATAAACAAACACAACAACGTCAACAACAACAACAACAATGTCAAATAAACAACAACAACAACACCGTCAACAACAACAACAATGTCAAATAAACAACAACAACAACAACAACAACAACAACAACGTCAACAACAACAACGTCAAATAAACAACAACGACAACAACAACGTCAAATAAACAACAACGTCAACAACAACAACAACGTCAAACAACAACAAAAACAACGTCAAATAAACAACAACAACAACAACGTCAAATAAACAACAACAACAACAATAACAACAACAACAGCGTCAAATAAACAACAACAACAACAACGTCAAATAAACAACAACAACAACAACGTCAAATAAACAAAAAAAAAACAACAACTACATCAACAACAACAAAAACATCAAATAAACAACAACAACAACAACAACGTCAAATAAACAACAACAACAATGTCAAATAAACAACAACAACAACAACAACAATGTCCACAACAACAACAACGTCAAATAAACAACAACAACAACGTCAAATAAACAACAACGTTAACAACATCAACAATGTCAAATAAACAACAACAACAATAACTATGTCAACAACAACGACAATGTCAAATAAACAACAACAACAACAACGTCAACAACAACAACGTCAAATAAACAACAACAACAACAACGTCAAATAAACAACAACAACAACAACAACACCGTCAAATAAACAACAACAACAACAACAACACCGTCAAATAAACAACAACAACAACAACGTCAAATAAACAACAACAACAACAACGTCAAATAAACAACAACAACAACGTCAACAACAACAACAACGTCAACAACAACAACAACGTCAAATAAACAACAACAACAACGTCAACAACAACAACAACAACGTCAAATAAACAACAACAACAACGTCAAATAAACAATAACAACAACAATGTCAAATAAACAACAACAACGTCAAATAAACAACAACAACAACAACGTCAAATAAACAACAACAACAACAATAACAACAACAACAACGTCAAATAAATAACAACAACAACAACAACGTCAAATATACAACGTCAACAACAACAACAACGTCAAATAAACAACAAAACCAACAACGTCAACAACAACAACAACAACAATGTCAAATAAACAACAACAACAACAATGTCAAATAAACAACAATAACAACAACGTCAAATAAACAACAACAACAACAACGTCAAATAAACAACAACAACAACGTCAAATAAACAACAACAACAACAACGTCAACAACAACAACAACGTCAAATAAACAACAACAAGAACTATGTCAACAACAACAAGAACGTCAAATAAACAACAACAACAACGTCAACAACAACAACGTCAAATAAACAACAACAACAACAACGTCAAATAAACAACAACAACACCGTCAAATAAACAACAACAACAACAACGTCAAATAAACAACAACAACAACAACGTCAAATAAACAACAACAACAACAACGTCAACAACAACAACAACGTCAAATAAACAACAACAACAACAACAACGTCAACAACAACAACAACGTCAAATAAACAACAACAACAACGTCAAATAAACAATAACAACAACAATGTCAAATAAACAACAACAACGTCAAATAAACAACAACAACAACAACGTCAAATAAACAACAACAACAACAACAACAACGTCAAATAAATATCAACAACAACAACAACGTCAAATATACAACGTCAACAACAACAACAACGTCAAATAAACAACAACACCAACAACGTCAACAACAACATCAACAACAACAATGTCAAATAAACAACAACAACAACAATGTCAAATAAACAACAACAACAACAACGTCAAATAAACAACAACAACGTCAAATAAACAACAACAACAACGTCAAATAAACAACAACAACAACGTCAACAACAAAAACAACAACGTCAAATAAACAACAACAAGAACTATGTCAACAACAACAACAACGTCAAATAAACAACAACAACAACAACAACGTCAAATAAACAACAACAACAACAACAACAACGTCAAATAAACAACAACAACACCGTCAAATAAACAACAACAACAACAACAACAACGTCAAATAAACAACAACAACAACGTCAAATAAACAACAACAACAACGTCAAATAAACAACAACAACATCAACAACAACAACAACGTCAAATAAACAACAACAACAACAACGTCAACAACAACAACAACAACGTTAAATAAACAACAACAACGTCAAATAAACAATAACAACAACAATGTCAAATAAACAACAACAATGTCAAATAAACAACAACAACAACAACGTCAAATAAACAACAACAACAACAATAACAACAACAACAACAACATCAAATAAATAACAACAACAACAACGTCAAATATACAACGTCAACAACAACAACAACGTCAAACAAACAACAACACCAACAACGTCAACAACAACAACAACAACAACAATGTCAAATAAACAACAACAACAACAACAACAATGTCAAATAAACAACAACAACAACAACGTCAAATAAACAACAACAACAACGTCAAATAAACAACAACAACAACGTCAAATAAACAACAACAACAACGTCAACAACAAAAACAACAACGTCAAATAAACAACAACAAGAACTATGTCAACAACAACAACAACAACGTCAAATAAACAACAACAACAACAACGTCAACAACAACAACGTCAAATAAACAACAACAACAACAACAACGTCAAATTAACAACAACAACAACAACATCAACAACAACAACAACGTCAAATAAACAACAACAACAACGTCAAATAAACAACAACAACACCGTCAAATAAACAACAACAACAACAACGTCAAATAAACAACAACAACAACAACGTCAAATAAACAACAACTACAACGTCAACGACAATAACTACGTCAAATAAACAACAACAACAACGTCAAATAAACAATAAAAACAACAACAACGTCAACAACAACAACGTCAAATAAACAACAAAAACAACAACGTCAATTAAACAACAACAATAACAACAACAACGTCAAATAAACAACAACAACAACAACAACGTCAAATAAACTACAACAACAACAACAACAACGTCAAATAAACAACAAAAACAATGACAAAAAAAACGTCAAATAAAAAACAACAACAACAACAACAACGTCAAATAAACAACAACAACAACAACAACAACGTCAAATAAACAACAACAACAACAACGTCAAATAAACAACAACAACAACAACAACAACAATAACAACAACAACAGCGTCAAATAAACAACAACAACAACGTCAAATAAACAACAACAACAACGTCAAATAAACAAAAAAAAAACAACAACTACATCAACAACAACAAAAACGTCAAATAAACAACAACAACAACGTTAACAACAACAACTACGTCAAATAAACAACAACAACAACGTCAAATAAACAATAACAACAACAACAACAACGTCAACAACAACAACGTCAAATAAACAACAACAACAACAACGTCAAATAAACAACAACAACGTCAAATAAACAACAACAACAACAACGTCAAATAAACAACGACAACAACAACAACGTCAAATAAACAACAACAACAACAACGTCAACAACAACAACGTCAAATAAACAAGAAAAACAAAGACAACAACAACGTCAAATAAACAACAACAACAACGTCAACTAAACAACAACAACAACAACATCAAATAAACAACAACCACAACAACAACGTCAAATAAACAACAACAACAACAACAACGTCAAATAAACAACAAAAACAACAACAACAATGTCACCAACATTAACAACGTCAAATAAATAACAACAATAACAACGTCAAATAAACAACAACAACAACGTCAACAACAACAACATCAAATAAACAACAACAACAACAACAACAACAATAACAACGTTAAAAATGACAACAAAAATAACGTCACATAAACAACAACAACAACAATGTCAAATAAACAACAACCACAAACACGTCAAATAAACAACAACAACAACAACAACAACGTCAAATAAACAACTAAAACAACAACAACAATGTCAACAACATTAACAACGTCAAATAAACAACAACAACACCAACGTCAAATAAACAACAACAACAACAACAACGTCAAATAAACAACAAAAACAAAGACAACAACAACAACAACAATAATAAAAACATTAAAAATAACAACAACAATAACATCAAATAAACAACAACAACAACAACGTCAAATAAATAACAACAACAACAACAACAACAACAAATACAACAACAACAACAACAACGTCAAATAACAACAACAACGTCAAATAAACAACAACAACAACAACGTCAAATAAACATTAACAACAACGTCAAATAAACAACAACAACAACAACAACGTCAAATAAACAACAACAACAACAACAACAACATCAACAACAACAAAAACGTCAAATAAACAACTACGTCAACAACAACAAAAACGTCAAATAAACAACAACAACAACATCAACAACGTCAAATAAACAACAACAACAACAACAACAACGTCAAATAAACAACAACAACAACAACAACAACAACAACAACAACAACAACAACAACAACAACAACAACAACAACAACGTCAAATAAACAACAACAACATCGTCAAATAAACAACAACAACAACGTCAAATAAACACCAACAACAACAACAATAACAACAACAACGTCAAATAAACAACAACAACAACGTCAAATATACAACAACAACAACGTCAAATAAACAAAAACAAAAACAACAACTACATCAACAACAACAAAAATGTCAAATAAACAACAACAACAACGTCAACAACAACAACTACGTCAAATAAACAACAACAACAACGTCAAATAAACAATAACAACAACAACAACGTCAACAACAACAACGTCAAATAAACAACAACAACAACAACGTCAAATAAACAACAACAACAACGTCAAATAAACAACAACAACAACGTCAAATAAACAACAACAACAACAACGTCAAATAAACAACAACAACAACAACGTCAAATAAACAACAAAAACAAAGATAACAACAACGTCAAATAAACAACAGCAACAACGTCAAATAAACAACAACAACAACAACAACATCAAAGAAACAACAACCACAACAACAACAATGTCACCAACATTAACAACGTCAAATAAATAACAACAATAACAACGTCAAATAAACAACAACAACAACAACAACGTCATCAACAACAACAACATCAAATAAACAACAACAACAACAACAATAACAACGTTAAAAATAACAACAACAATAACGTCACATAAACAACAACAACAATAACGTCAAATAAACAACAACAACAACAACAAATACAACAACAACAACGTCAAATAAACAACAACAACAACAACGTCAAATAAACAACAATAACAACAACGTCAAATAAACAACAACAACGTCAAATAAATAAGAACAACAACAACAACGCCAAATAAACAACAACAACAACAATAACTATAACAACAACAACAAGGTGAAATAAACAACAGCAACAACAACGTCAACAACATTACCAACGTCAAATAAACAACAACAACAACAACGTCAACAACACTAACAACGTCAAATAAACAACAACAACAACAACAACCACAACAACAACGTCAAATAAACAACAACAACAATAACGTCAAATAAACAACAGCAACAGCAACGTAAAATTAACAACAACAATAACAACAACGTCAATTAAGCAACAACAACAACAAATACAACAACAACAACAACGTCAAATAAACAATAACAAAAACAACAATAACGTCAACAACAACAAAAACGTCAAATAAACAACAACTACAACGTCAACAACAATAACTACGTCAAATAAACAACAACAACAACGTCAAATAAACAATAAAAACAATAACAACGTCAACAACAACAACGTTAAATCAACAACAACGTCTAATAAACAACAACAACGTCAAATAAACAACAACAATAACAACAACAACAACGTCAAATAAACAAACACAACAACGTCAACAACAACAACAACAATGTCAAATAAACAACAACAACAACCACACTGTCAACAACAACAACAACAATGTCAAATAAACAACAACAACAACAACAACAACAACAACGTCAACAACAACAACGTCAAATAAACAACAACGACAACAACAACGTCAAATAAACAACAACGTCAACAACAACAACAACGTCAAACAACAACAAAAACAACGTCAAATAAACAACAACAACAACAACGTCAAATAAACAACAACAACAACAATAACAACAACAACAGCGTCAAATAAACAACAACAACAACAACGTCAAATAAACAACAACAACAACAACGTCAAATAAACAAAAAAAAAACAACAACTACATCAACAACAACAAAAACATCAAATAAACAACAACAACAACAACGTTAACAACAACAACTACGTCACATAAACAACAACAACAACGTCAAATAAACAATAACAACAACAACAACGTCAACAACGACAACGTCAAATAAACAACAACAACAACAACAACGTCAAATAAACAACAACAACAACGTCAAATAAACAACAACAACAACAACGTCAAATAAACAACGACAACAACAACAACGTCAAATAAAAAACAACAACAAAAACGTCAACAACAACAACGTCAAATAAAGAACAAAAACAAAGACAACAACAACGTCAAATAAACAACAACAACAACAATAACGTCAACTAAACAACAACAACAACAACATCAAATAAACAACAACCACAACAACAACGTCAAATAAACAACACAAACAACAACAACAACGTCAAATAAACAACAAAAACAACAACAACAATGTCACCAACATTAACAACGTCAAATAAATAACAACAATAACAACGTCAAATAAACAACAACAACAACAACAACGTCAACAACAACAACAACATCAAAATAACAACAACAACAACAATAACAACGTTAAAAATAACAACAACAATAACGTCACATAAACAACAACAACAACAACAACGTCAAATAAACAACAACAACAACAACAAATACAACAACAACAACGTCAAATAACAACAACAACGTCAAATAAACAACAACAACAACAACGTCAAATAAACAACAACAACAACGTCAAATAAACAACAACATCAACAACAACATCAAATAAATAACAACAACAACAACAACGCCAAATAAACAACAACAACAACAACAACAACTATTACAACAACAACAACGTGAAATAAACAACAGCAACAACAACGTCAACAACATTAACAACGTCAAATAAACAACAATAACAACAACGCCAAATAAACAACAACAACAACAATAACAACGTCAACAACACTAACAACGTCAAATAAACAACGACAACAACAACAACGTCAAATAAACAACAACAACAACGTCAAATAAACAACAACAACAACAACGTCAAATAAACAACGACAACAACAACAACGTCAAATAAACAACAACAACAAAAACGTCAACAACAACAACGTCAAATAAACAACAAAAACAAAGACAACAACAACGTCAAATAAACAACAACAACAACAATAACGTCAACTAAACAACAACAACAACAACATCAAATAAACAACAACCACAACAACAACGTCAAATAAACAACACAAACAACAACAACAACGTCAAATAAACAACAAAAACAACAACAACAATGTCACCAACATTAACAACGTCAAATAAATAACAACAATAACAACGTCAAATAAACAACAACAACAACAACAACGTCAACAACAACAACAACATCAAAATAACAACAACAACAACAATAACAACGTTAAAAATAACAACAACAATAACTACACATAAACAACAACAACAACGTCAAATAAACAACAACAACAACAACAAATACAACAACAACAACGTCAAATAAACAACAACAACAACATCAAATAAATAACAACAACAACAACGCCAAATAAACAACAACAACAACAACAACAACTATTACAACAACAACAACAACGTGAAATAAACAACAGCAACAACAACGTCAACAACATTAACAACGTCAAATAAACAACAATAACAACAACGCCAAATAAACAACAACAACAACAATAACAACGTCAACAACACTAACAACGTCAAATAAACAACAACAACAACCACAACAACAACGTCAAATAAACAACAATAACAATAACGTCAAATAAACAACAGCAACAACAACGTCAAATAAACAACAACAATAACAACTACGTCAATTAAGCAACAACAACAACAAATACAACAACAACAACAACAACAACAACGTCAAACAAACAACAACAAAAACAACAACAACAAAAATGTCAAATAAACAACAACAACAACGTCAACGACAATAACTACGTCAAATAAACAACAACAACAACGTCAAATAAACAATAAAAACAACAACAACGTCAACAACAACAACGTCAAATAAAGAACAACAACGTCAAATAAACAACAAAAACAACAACGTCAAATAAACAACAACAATAACAACAACAACGTCAAATAAACAACAACAACGTCAAATAAACAACAACGTCAACAACAACAACAACGTGAAATAAACAACAACAACTATGTCAACAACAACAACAACATCAAATAAACTACAACTACAACAACAACGTCAACATTAACAACAACGTCAAATAAACAACAACGTCAAATAAACAACAACAACAACACCGTCAAATAAACAACAACAACAACAACAACGTCAAATAAAAAACAACAACAACAACAACAACAACGACAAATAAACAACAACAACAACAACATCAACAACAACAAAAACGTCAAATAAACAACAACAACAACGTCAACAACAACAACTACGTCAAATAAACAATAACAACAACGTCAAATAAACAACAACAAGAACAATGTCAATAACAACAACGTCAAATAAACAACAACATCAACGTCAAATAAAAAACAACAACAACAACGTCAAATAAACAACAACACCAACAACGTCAACAACAACAACAACAACAATGTTAAATAAACAACAACAATAACAACGTCAACAACAACAAAAACGTCAAATAAACAACAACAACGTCAACAGCAACAACTACGTCAAATAAACAACAACAACTACGTCAAATAAATAATAACAACAACAACAACGTCAAATAAACAACAACAACATCAACGTCAAATAAACAACAGCAACAACGCCAAATAAACAACAACAACAACGTCAAATAAACAACAACAACAACGTCAACGTCAACAACAACAACAACAATGTCAAATAAACAACAATAAAAACAACAAGACCGTCAACAACAACAACAATGTCAAATAAACAACAACAACAACAACGTCAAATAAACAACAACGTCAACAACAACAACAACGTCAAATAAACAACAACAACAACAACAACACCGCCAAATAAACAACAACAACAACAACAACGTCAAATAAACAACAACAACAACAACAACGTCAAATAAACAACAACAAGAACAACAACAACAACAACGTCAAATAAACAACAACAACAACAACGTCAAATAAACAACAACAATAACAACAACGTCAACTAAACAACAACAACAACAACAACAACGTCAAATAAACAACAACAACAACAACGTCAAATAAACAACAACAACAACAACGTCAAATAAACAACAACAACAACAATAACAACAACAACAACGTCAAATAAACAACAACAACAACGTCAAATAAACAACAACAACAACGTCAAATAAACAAAAACAAAAACAACAACTACATCAACAACAACAAAAACGTCAAATAAACAACAACAACAACAACAACAACGTTAACAACAACAACTACGTCAAATAAACAATAACAACAACGTCAAATAAACAATAACAACAACAACAACGTCAACAACAACAACGTCAAATAAACAACAACAACAACGTCAAATAAACAACAACAACAACGTCAAATAAACAACAACAACAACAACGTCAAATAAACAACGACAACAACAACAACGTCAAATAAACAACAACAACAAAAACGTCAACAACAACAACGTCAAATAAACAACAAAAACAAAGACAACAACAACGTCAAATAAACAACAACAACAACAATAACGTCAACTAAACAACAACAACAACATCAAATAAACAACAACCAACAACAACAACATCAAAATAACAACAACAACAACAATAACAACGTTAAAAATAACAACAACAATAACGTCACATAAACAACAACAACAACGTCAAATATACAACAACAACAACAACAAATAAATAACAACAACAACAACAACGCCAAATAAACAACAACAACAACAACAACAACAACTATTACAACAACAACAACGTGAAATAAACAACAGCAACAACAACGTCAACAACATTAACAACGTCAACTAAACAACAATAACAACAACGCCAAATAAACAACAACAACAACAATAACAACGTCAACAACACTAACAACGTCAACTAAACAACAACAACAACCACAACAACAACGTCAAATAAACAACAATAACAATAACGTCAAATAAACAACAGCAACAACAACGTCAAATAAACAACAACAATAACAACTACGTCAATTAAGCATCAAAAACAACAAATACAACAACAACAACAACAACAACAACGTCAAACAAACAACAACAAAAACAACAACAACAAAAATGTCAAATAAACAACAACTACAACGTCAACGACAATAACTACGTCAAATAAACAACAACAACAACGTCAAATAAACAATAAAAACAACAACAACGTCAACAACAACAACGTCAAATAAACAACAAAAACAACAACGTCAAATAAACAACAACAATAACAACAACAACGTCAAATAAACAACAACAACAACGTCAAATAAACAACAACGTCAACAACAACAACAACAACGTGAAATAAATAACAACAACTATGTCAACAACAACAACAACATCAAATAAACTACAACTACAACAACAACGTCAACATTAACAACAACGTCAAATAAACAACAACAACAACAACGTCAAATAAACAACAACAACAACACCGTCAAATAAACAACAACAACAACAACAACAACAACGTCAAATAAAAAACAACAACAACAACAACAACAACGACAAATAAACAACAACAACAACAACATCAACAACAACAAAAACGTCAAATAAACAACAACAACAACGTCAACAACAACAACTACGTCAAATAAACAATAACAACAACGTCAAATAAACAACAACAAGAACAATGTCAATAACAACAACGTCAAATAAAAAACAACATCAACGTCAAATAAAAAACAACAACAACAACGTCAAATAAACAACAACACCAACAACGTCAACAACAACAACAACAACAATGTTAAATAAACAACAACAATAACAACGTCAACAACAACAAAAACGTCAAATAAACAACAACAACGTCAACAGCAACAACTACGTCAAATAAACAACAACAACTACGTCAAATAAATAATAACAACAACAACAACAACGTCAAATAAACAACAACAACAACAACAACGTCAAATAAACAACAACAACAACGCCAAATAAACAACAACAACAACAACGTCAAATAAACAACAACAACAACGTCAACATCAACAACAACAACAACAACAATGTCAAATAAACAAAAATAAAAACAACAACACCGTCAACAACAACAACAATGTCAAATAAACAACAACAACAACAATGTCAAATAAACAACAACAACAACAACGTCAAATAAACAACAACGTCAACAACAACAACGTCAAATAAACAACAACAACAACAACAACACCGCCAAATAAACAACAACAACAACAACAACGTCAAATAAACAAAACAACAACAACGTCAAATAAACAACAACAAGAACAACAACAACAACAACGTCAAATAAACAACAACAACAACAACGTCAAATAAACAACAACAATTACAACAACGTCAACTAAACAACAACAACAACAACAACAACGTCAAATAAACAACAACCACAACAACAACGTCAAATAAACAACAACAACAACAACGTCAAATAAACAACAACAGCAACAACGTCAACAACAACAACAACATCAAATAAACAACAACAACAACAACGTCAAATAAACAACAACAACAACAACAACGTCAAATAAACAACAAAAACAATGACAAAAAAACGTCAAATAAACAACAACAACAACAACAACGTCAAATAAACAACAACAACAACAACAACGTCAAATAAACAACAACAACAACGTCAAATAAACAACAACAACAACAACAACAATAACAACAACAACAACGTCAAATAAACAACAACAACAACAACGTCAAATAAACAACAACAACAACGTCAAATAAACAAAAACAAAAACAACAACTACATCAACAACAACAAAAACGTCAAATAAACAACAACAACAACAACAACAACGTTAACAACAACAACTACGTCAAATAAACAACAACAACAACGTCAAATAAACAATAACAACAACAACAACGTCAACAACAACAACGTCAAATAAACAACAACAACAACAACAACAACGTCAAATAAACAACAACAACAACGTCAAATAAACAACATCAACAACAACGTCAAATAAACAACGACAACAACAACAACAACGTCAAATAAACAACAACAACAAAAACGTCAACAACAACAACGTCAAATAAACAACAAAAACAAAGACAACAACAACGTCAAATAAACAACAACAACAACAATAACGTCAACTAAACAACAACAACAACAACATCAAATAAACAACAACCACAACAACAACGTCAAATAAACAACACAAACAACAACAACAACGTCAAATAAACAACAAAAACAACAACAACAATGTCACCACCATTAACAACGTCAAATAAATAACAACAATAACAACATCAAATAAACAACAACAACAACAACAACGTCAACAACAACAACAACATCAAAATAACAACAACAACAATAACAACGTTAAAAATAACAACAACAATAACGTCACATAAACAACAACAACAACGTCAAATAAACAACAACAACAACAACAAATACAACAACAACAACGTCAAATAACAACGACAACGTCAAATAAACAACAACAACAACAACGTCAAATAAACAACAACAACAACGTCAAATAAACAACAACAGTAACATCAAATAAATAACAACAACAACAACAACAACGCCAAATAAACAACAACAACAACAACAACTATTACAACAACAACAACGTGAAATAAACAACAGCAACAACAACGTCAATAACATTAACAACGTCAAATAAACAACAATAACAACAACGCCAAATAAACAACAACAACAACAATAACAACGTCAACAACACTAACAACGTCAAATAAACAACAACAACAACCACAACAACAACGTCAAATAAACAACAATAACAATAACGTCAAATAAACAACAGCAACAACAACGTCAAATAAACAACAACAATAACAACTACGTCAATTAAGCAACAACAACAACAACAAATACAACAACAACAACAACAACAACAACATCGTCAAATAAACAACAACAAAATCAACAACAACATCAACAACAACAAAAATGTCAAATAAACAACAACTACAACGTCAACGACAATAACTACGTCAAATAAACAACAACAACAACGTCAAATAAACAACAAAAACAACAACAACGTCAATAACAACAACGTCAAATAAACAACAAAAACAACAACGTCAAATAAACAACAACAATAGCAACAACAACGTCAAATAAACAACAACAACAACGTCAAATAAACAACAACGTCAACAACAACAACAACGTGAAATAAACAACAACAACTATGTCAACAACAACAACAACATCAAATAAACAACAAAAACAAAGACAACAACAACAACAAAAACGTCAACAACAACAACGTCAAATAAACAACAAAAACAAAGACAACAACAACGTCAAATAAACAACAACAACAACAATAACGTCAACTAAACAACAACAACAACATCAAATAAACAACAACCACAACAACAACGTCAAATAAACAACACAAACAACAACAACAACGTCAAATAAACAACAAAAACAACAACAACAATGTCACCAACATTAACAACGTCAAATAAATAACAACAATAACAACGTCAAATAAACAACAACAACAACAACAACGTCAACAACAACAACAACATCAAAATAACAACAACAACAACAATAACAACGTTAAAAATAACAACAACAATAACGTCACATAAACAACAACAACAACGTCAAATATACAACAACAACAACAACAAATAAATAACAACAACAACAACAACGCCAAATAAACAACAACAACAACAACAACAACAACTATTACAACAACAACAACGTGAAATAAACAACAGCAACAACAACGTCAACAACATTAACAACGTCAACTAAACAACAATAACAACAACGCCAAATAAACAACAACAACAACAATAACAACGTCAACAACACTAACAACGTCAACTAAACAACAACAACAACCACAACAACAACGTCAAATAAACAACAATAACAATAACGTCAAATAAACAACAGCAACAACAACGTCAAATAAACAACAACAATAACAACTACGTCAATTAAGCATCAAAAACAACAAATACAACAACAACAACAACAACAACAACGTCAAACAAACAACAACAAAAACAACAACAACAAAAATGTCAAATAAACAACAACTACAACGTCAACGACAATAACTACGTCAAATAAACAACAACAACAACGTCAAATAAACAATAAAAACAACAACAACGTCAACAACAACAACGTCAAATAAACAACAAAAACAACAACGTCAAATAAACAACAACAATAACAACAACAACGTCAAATAAACAACAACAACAACGTCAAATAAACAACAACGTCAACAACAACAACAACAACGTGAAATAAATAACAACAACTATGTCAACAACAACAACAACATCAAATAAACTACAACTACAACAACAACGTCAACATTAACAACAACGTCAAATAAACAACAACAACAACAACGTCAAATAAACAACAACAACAACACCGTCAAATAAACAACAACAACAACAACAACAACAACGTCAAATAAAAAACAACAACAACAACAACAACAACGACAAATAAACAACAACAACAACAACATCAACAACAACAAAAACGTCAAATAAACAACAACAACAACGTCAACAACAACAACTACGTCAAATAAACAATAACAACAACGTCAAATAAACAACAACAAGAACAATGTCAATAACAACAACGTCAAATAAAAAACAACATCAACGTCAAATAAAAAACAACAACAACAACGTCAAATAAACAACAACACCAACAACGTCAACAACAACAACAACAACAATGTTAAATAAACAACAACAATAACAACGTCAACAACAACAAAAACGTCAAATAAACAACAACAACGTCAACAGCAACAACTACGTCAAATAAACAACAACAACTACGTCAAATAAATAATAACAACAACAACAACAACGTCAAATAAACAACAACAACAACAACAACGTCAAATAAACAACAACAACAACGCCAAATAAACAACAACAACAACAACGTCAAATAAACAACAACAACAACGTCAACATCAACAACAACAACAACAACAATGTCAAATAAACAAAAATAAAAACAACAACACCGTCAACAACAACAACAATGTCAAATAAACAACAACAACAACAATGTCAAATAAACAACAACAACAACAACGTCAAATAAACAACAACGTCAACAACAACAACGTCAAATAAACAACAACAACAACAACAACACCGCCAAATAAACAACAACAACAACAACAACGTCAAATAAACAAAACAACAACAACGTCAAATAAACAACAACAAGAACAACAACAACAACAACGTCAAATAAACAACAACAACAACAACGTCAAATAAACAACAACAATTACAACAACGTCAACTAAACAACAACAACAACAACAACAACGTCAAATAAACAACAACCACAACAACAACGTCAAATAAACAACAACAACAACAACGTCAAATAAACAACAACAGCAACAACGTCAACAACAACAACAACATCAAATAAACAACAACAACAACAACGTCAAATAAACAACAACAACAACAACAACGTCAAATAAACAACAAAAACAA